>JAMKCH010002404.1:0-42806 GCA_023653785.1 Ophioderma brevispina
GAACTTATTAAAACATTGTACAATATGATTAATATGAACAATGATTGGGGTGACCTGAAGTTTCAGAAAAAGTTTGACATACATGTTACAACCATTATCACAAAAAATGAAAAAGGCTGTAGTATCCTTCCAGATGATTTAACTTGAATCTATTTATGTTTTGGGGGATTCTAAATAGTGACCATTTTTCTGTGATATCATAGCATTTGAACTGGTTTTATCATCCAGTTTTCTTGAAAACTGTTTTTGTCATGTGATTCTGACAAGGCAAATTTTGATATTATGGCATATAAATGGTCATAAAATCAAAACAAAACATCCTTAACAGGCTGAAATGTAGCACTCTCTCTCAGTGTGATAATAAATCTAGTTCCTATTAAAACATACAAGCAAGTGCTAAATACCATTCACCAAAATCAAAGATGAACTTTAACACATTGGGTGTTGGTTTAATGTGAAAGGCCCACTGACATCTCGTACAACATGCCATGATGATCAGGTACTGAAGTTGACATAACATCTCACATATCTTTAAAGAGGCAGTTCGTGATCACAGCCTCGTCCCCTCCCCAATTTAATCAAAGTTAGAAAAAATTTGATGAGATTTTTAAATCACTGTATTGAACCGTTGCGTTGGCCAAGGCAAGGAGCGCCTGACCAAGCATACAACTAGCAAGGATTACTATTAGCTCGTTCCACGATCGTCAACTGAATAGACCTCCAAAGGGCTACATGCTTGTAACATTTGTACCGGTTCACTGCAGAACCAGATATCTTATTGCGGGAGGCAGTTTGGTCTATTTTAAAATATTGGAATGGGGAATGGTGAAAAATTGTCCTAAACACTCAAAATTTTCTTTGCTCCCTGTTAATTTCATCAAACTATTTTGAATGTTTTTTCTTTAAAAGTATTTTCCCACAAGTATTGTGATCATCAATCAGGAATGGCAAGCCTCACAAAAAAACTCAACGCCACCAAACAAAACGGCAAACAAAGGGCATCGTCTACACGCAGATTTATTAAGAGACAACAGTTTCAGTAAGTAATGTGTAACAATTCAGGCTTTCAGGTTTATCACTTTAAAGGATTTAGAGAATAAAGGTATCGAAACTGTCTACTGTATTTTCTGTAATACTTTGACCAAATTACGCATACCATACGAGGAGCAATGTTCCTCCTGGCTCACGCAGTCCATGCATGTTCAGTCAAATTAATAATCATACTGTAAAAAGTATACATCGGAAGCCAGCAAAAATAGAACATTTCTATTTTTGGGGAACTTGAAGTACGTGGGAATTCTCCCATTGAACCATCAATCTCAAGCTAAATTATGGATAAACTTGCAGCTGATATTTTTCAGGTTTTTTTTGTATTTATTTAACATGGCATTTGATAAGAAATGTAGACCTGACAGAAATTTAACAAACATCACAGAGGGAAAGTTACAAATCCTATGCCATGCATGCCAGTACAAAAATCCCATTGTAAGTTGAAGTCTGCTGAACCTTGGACAATTGTTCCCATTCCACTGGGTACCCCTAGCCTACTTTTGTCAAATTAAAGTGTTCTACCATTGATAGGTACAATTTTGTTGTCTGCAAGATTGCAGAAGGGCACCATAGGAATTACTCTGGTCGTATGTGCGGTGTGTTCTGTGGTCAAAATGTTATTGCATGCCGTATGAGTTCTGTACTGGCTACATGAATGTATTTTCCATTATGAATCACTTAGGGAAAAATAAAATATAATATTATTACAATCTAATTTTACGGTAATATATGGTTTTTTTAAGAACAAACATAATTGTTCACAGATTCTAAAACAAAAAAAATACAAACCTTTCTCGGTTTTTTCTTTGCAGAGCAACTCTTTCAGAGTCCACAGACAACATCTGTCTCCATGCAGTAGACTACTCTCAGATCCAGTCGCACTCATGTAAGTCTATCCAAATGCTCAGTATTTGTTTGCATTGTAGGGTAGAAGTATCGTAATTATTTTATGATGCGATCTGGGAGAACCTGTCAAATGTCATCACACTTCAGTTTTCGATGAACTGTCCTGCCCTGTCCGTTTAGAGTTCTCTTTTAATAATATTCACCTATGTACCAGAGGGCATGGAAGGGGTGCACATTAGCTGCATCAAATGCCCCTCACGTTGAGCAGAGTATTTTCCACCTAATCTTAAAGGGGGCATTTCGTTACCACAGCCTCGCCTCTCCCACTTCACCTAAAAGAATGTTGAGATTTTCATATCATCTGAACCGTTAGCCTCAGTAATCCGATGTTTCCAAATCTTTGTGCAAATTCGTCACGGACAAAAATACAAAATAGCAGAATTCTTACATATGGTTTACTGCAGGTTTAAAGCACCTAACAACAAAGCCTACAGAAGTGCGCGACCCTGACGTTTCAGTGCATACAAACAAAACGTCCACGTCAGTGTACCGGAACAGAAATTACAGGGCATAGTAGCCTATTGGGACTGTGGGAAGGAGCAATTGCCATAACACAAAACGCATATCGTGATCAGCCAATTTTTTGTGATTACGCTTTTCTCAAGGATTCTAGTGATCAGTGAATAAAAGAGAAGTGCTTAATCACGAAATGCCCCCTTTAAAAACTTTCCAATACCAGAAAACATGCTCTCTGTCAAGGATGATTATTATTAATATCTTTTCCTGTTATATTATAGCCAGTGGCACACACAACCAAAAAACACATGTGCTTGGCCGGTCGAAAACCGGCACCTCCGTATTCCTAGCCAGTGCTCTTTGCCAATTGAGCTAACAAAGAGGATGGTAGACGAGCGATAAATTTAACTATAGTATCAAGTCCAGTACTAAGTTAGTTTAAAATTTCAAACGCATTCCTGTCCAAGTAAGTTTGATAAATCCGACAGGGTAGGGGGCATATGAGTCAATGGAAATGTTTTTCTTTATTTTTTCCAAAACCAGAAAGGGTGATGCTCTTTGTCCCTGAATTTTAACGCAGAAATTCACCAAGAGTACCAAATAATATAATTTGCCAAGAAATTCCAGTCTGGCAAGTGATCTTGCGTGTTGTGTTTTCACATACAACCTATAGCGGTGCAGTCTTTTTCGGAAGTGGGTATTGATACTATGTGGTGAAACCGAAGGTGATCGAGCCCAACACAAAAAGTTTCTTGAGGTACATTGAGGATAATCCATGGTTGACCATCTAGATGCTGATAGTGATGGCAGTGTGCCATAGTGCAAGGGTTCCAATATATTAAAAAAAAAAAAAAAACCTGATGGCGCCAGAGAATGTTTTAACATATTTGAAAGTTCCCTACTGAGGCCAAAATATCTTATGTTTCCTTTATTTTTAGAGGCAAGTCGAGGGACAACTCAATGGTTGGCGGGCCTGATTTGGCCCGCGGGCCGCCTATGCGGGTAAACTTTCCTTTGGTTCACCTCCGTTTAGAGGTCGTTCACATCTCACTGGCCTCTGTTGCAGTTGAGTTGCATTGGTAACTTGAACTTACAGAAAAACTTGTATTTACTGGCAAAAATATATGAAGAGTTTGCAAACTTATGGCTTCAAATAGCAATCGCGCTAAAAGAAAGGTCTTAAAATGGTGTTTCCATAAGGTGAGACCCATGTTATAAGTGCGTCAGAAAAGTGTGGGTCACCTAACGGAAGCACCGCCAGAAATGGCCACATTTTGGGAAGGGGAAAAAATACTGTAATAGGTTCCAGTTTTAAAGGTCCATGCCCGATCGCTAATTCTTCGTCCCCATAAGCTCAGATTTTACCAGAAGGGGCGAAATTTTTGGTACGAGAAGAAAGCTACTATTTTTTCTCATTTACCCGTGAAATCTTAGGGCTAAGTGATTTTGGTGTTGAGAGATTGAGCGAAAGTGGTACTCCATTTTTGGTCGACCAATATAGTATTACCCTTATTCATTGGGCTCACATATTCACGTTTCTAGCTGTCACATCAAAACGGGATTTAAAATTATCGCGCAACTTTACAGATGGGTTTTTGGGCGAGGCTCATTCTACCAATATGAAACTTGAAGACTAATTTACTTAAAATCGGCAACCATCCCCCTTAAAAGGATGAGATTGTCATATTTGTTTTTTTTCCATTTTCAATCATCTTTCTTGTGCAGGAGACAAAAGCAGAAGCTAAGCTGTCAATGGCTTATTCCAACTCACCAAACAACAACAGATGAATTCAAAAGTACAGAGTCAACGTCTGCTAGCATCAAAGATAAACCCACAGAAGAGAACAGAAAACTGATCACAGAACTATAGCTTGTGTACATTGCATACATACTGCAGAACTTTATTAATAGACACAGAGGCTGATACTTCAATCATGGAGTTGTTACTAGGTAATAATAACTCCAAGGTACATACTTCCATGGTAAAGGAACCAATTACTCAAGTAAATCGAGGGGGTCATTCTGTATTGGGTACATCCCCAGAATCTCATCACCACCCTCATCTGGGGTTTTCCCTTTTCGTTTGTGTAATAGTTATGGTTCTGTAAATATTGTATCTCATTATTCTCACAATTAATATTTTCACTTCACTTATTTGCTAAGTTCTTCAGTGGGGCTTTTTTAAAAAAAACGTCCCCTCTGAAAGACAGGAATTCTCAGGGTTCATTTGCCACGTCCAAATGAAACATGGGAGGCAAGAAACTCTAGTTGAATCAATAGGATTCTCATTGGCATCTGATGGTTGAGGATATGGTATGTACCTAATGTTACATTACAAATTTGATCCTATCTGGAAGTAATTCTTTTTTGTCAATAAATTGGAAGAAAATTACAACCACGTTGGCGGAAATCATTGACTCTTAAAACACCAAAAAATGATTGTGGTACTATATAATCACAAAAAATGGACCTTTATGTTGTCGGTTCCAGCGAAGGAAAATCAAACACTTTCTGGTTTGAACCATAACTTGACATTATTTTTTATAATCTGAGAGAAACTATCATGGAACATTTGATAAAGTCCATCTCTTAAGGAATTTCATATGATACCAAAAGGTGACATCGTTAACTGCTTTAAAACTTTATGGTTTTTAAAATGGCTTTCTTCCGAACCACTTTTTATATTTGCAAATGAATGTTTTTACATGTGTGTACAGACATATACATAATGTTTATTTAATACGATCAGCAAAACTCGCATTTTGATTCTGGAGTATTTATGAGACAGACACTATCCCGTTCATCGGCTGGTGGAATTGAGATGCAAAATTGATACATCTTGTGCCACACTACAGGGGCGGTGGCTCTACAACTTGGCATTTCATTTGCAAGTTAATATTGGAATTTAAAACACGGGTGATGTGAGCAGTTTCACTTATTAATTCACTAGCTATTCAACTCTGTTTACACTTTTACCAGGGGGTCTCAAACTTATTTGCCGAGATTTAATGCAAGAAAACATGGCATGACACTTGGAAAACAATAAAGCCCTCGGACGGTACTCCCTAATTCTAGATGTGAAATTTTGTGAGCTAAAGGGGATTTCATAGGCAGTAACCAGGCATTGTCAGTCAGGGGGCCAAAGGTCAAGCAAAGGAGTTGCTAAGAGAAAGTAATGTGCATTTAGGTGTTTCTGCTTCAAGGCATTCTTCACATACAAAAGTAAGTACTCCAAACCACATTCAAAACTACCCTTTATCTATGAATTCCAGGTGCTACTACACGAGCCTCTTTTTATGGAAGAACCAGAAACATTAATTAACCAATGCTTGTGATGCATTCTTATGATCACACACAACAACAGACCTTTTCAAATAAACTTTGGAAACATCAGGAGGAAATACAATTGTACCCTTTACCGAGCATCCTTATATGCTCGCGTACTTTCACAAGCGCTTGCCGTGGTGTACATTACGCAAAACCGGGGTATAATGTTCGGTAACACTTCATTTTGAAAAGGTCTTTGGGGTCACCACTCAGGCTAAGTTTGGGACTCATTGTCATTATGTATGATGTAGGTGATTTTCTCTCTGGGCACATATTGAAACCATATCCAATAGGGGCTGGAAACACGGTACCTACGTCCTATTTGGCTATGGACTATGGACTTTGTGTGTAACTCAAAGAATGCAGTCTGCATTTTTTAATGGATTTTTCTGCATTTTATATAATCTTTTACCCAAAGTATATTATGTATAGCATTTTTGTTTTAATTATTGAATTCTATTTCGTGTAATGTCACTGGGTTATGGGTAACCAGCCTATGTAGCAAATTCTAAATGTTGCATGGTATTGAACTCAGAGAAAGGCAATAACACTATAACATTTTCAAAATTTAGCAAGATTTTACAGAACAAAAATGGCCTAATATAACAAATACCCCATAGGCATAAATACTGGAGGATTGATGGGGTATATCAAAATGATTACCCCCCCAATGTTGACACCCTTCATGTTGTTTTTGACACAACAATAACGTCATATTTTACCACATCGCTTTAAAATTTTAAATTGGGTAAATTTCTGCGCGTTCCACGTGCATTTTGTTCTAATACCAATTGGGGCGTTCTAATGGCAAATTTTTTAACGCACTTCGACACAAATGTACTAGTAACGGATCGTGTCAGCAAACCCTGTTTCATCATAAATTCATCAACCCCATCCCCCAATGTCAAAAAGAAATTTAGCCCACATCAAATACCCTTAACCCAAGTCCAAAAATATAAACAAGAATTTGTTACAGTAGAACTTGAAGGGGGTATTTATTAAGGAAACTCTGGCCACATTAAATCAATTAACAGCACATTTTTTATGAAGAAGCCCAATTTTCCAAAATATTTTGCACACTTGCAATGGTAATTGGCTAGTAAACTATACCTGTGAATGTGGAGCTAATAATCTGTAATGTCACAAAAAGATTTTGTCCAATTGGAATAAATTAATATCGAAGATTCTGATAATATTCAACCGCTACTGGAAACGTCCGGGACATAAAATTTGCGTTTCAACTCCGCCATAAATTAAAATCGGGTCCCGATTCTACAATTACACAATCGTTTCTTTTAGGACAAATACGCATTTTTGAGTATTGTCGTCGCAGTATAGTTTACTAGACAAATCCATTCACAACTGTGCAAAAATCTCCAATTCTTGAAGATTCGGGGGCCTTCTTCAAAAATGTGCCATTATGCTTAAGTGACTTATATTTAATTTCTAGTTGACTCATTTAGTAAAAGGCACAAAAGCCTTATTTTGAAATCGGAGTCAGCCTTTAAATGTTGCACAGTTCAAATATCAAGTGGTGGTTGAAAACTTAAACAGTATTTCTAGTGAATATCAGGAATCACGTTTATTGTAGAGGCATTGTCTTTCAGAATAATGGCTATATACTGTAAATATGTATAAATCTCCTTTATTATTTTTTGGGGGCCTTTGTCATGTTTCAAAGAATCAACATCGTTTGACTGCACATTTTTGGGAAAAAATTGACCAAGGTTAATATAGCATTTTTTCCAGATGTCATGTAGGATGGAAAATCTCAAAAGGCAAAGGTGCTGTCCAGTGTAAGGTGTCATGGTCTCCACTTGATAGGACGGGCTTGGTACTTACATGCACTCACCACCAAGTTGTGTGGTACACAAACTTTGGTTTTGATGATTAATGATTGTGTGATTTGAGCCATGTGATAGATTATTATTATTTACGTCATTAATAAATTTAAGGATTGTTTATTGGTTGAATTCTAATCAAGTTGATTAACAAATAGTTCACTATTCGGCGAAGAAATAAGCGCCATTCCGTAAATAGCTACCCCTAAGCCACGAACCCCACCCATAAATTTTAGTTCATTTTCAAGAAGTACTATTTACACAATTACAGCTCAGAGGTACTATTTATAATTACGGGTAATTGCGTAAACTTTTGCGATTCAAGTAGCGAGTCGCATGTTTGAGGGAAATTATGAATGAAAATGCAAAAATTCATAAATTTTTTCATGTTAACTGGAAAATTTATTATGAAGTATATAAAAAAAATATTATACGAGCCATTTTTCCGAGTCTCGCTTAAAACGGGCCTCAGTGATACATTAGTGCTATTGTGAGGGGCTCACCCCTCAGCAAAAAAAAGTTCTAATGTAGTCACCTCAGGACCATAGTTTTAACCAGGGCCTCTCATGTCAGTATGTATTACTATACACTGGCATTGAAACGAAATTTGGTGATATCCTGATATAAAACAAAAAAATATTGACTATCCATATTTGTTGCAATAGTAAAAATAAATCATTCGGTCAAATTTTGACTGGAAATTACACTTGTTGCTTGGTGAAATAGAAAAGTAAAAATTGACCTCATGAGGTATTTTTGTGAATCCATACTTAGCATTGCTTAATTGTATATTGCAATATCCTATCCATACTTGGGCTAGTATTGTCGATTACCTTTAAACGGCAGTTAGTTTTGGTTCTTTGAAAAGAAATTGATTTGGAGGCCGAAATTTCAGGATGACTCTAAAGAAAATAGGACCTTCATCAGATATAAAAACGACACTATTCAAGATTAGGCCACCGATGATTGGGACAAGACACCTTTAAGATGCATTCTTTGCTTAGTTCTTACAATGGATTTGTAAGTAGTTAGAAGGGGGTCCCTCACAGCTTTACCTGAGGACCAGGCAGGCACGCTAATTACAGGGTTGTACATTTTGTGACCCCCACTTGGCCCTGACTCAGAATTCAGGCGCCTTATGGATTAACGTGCATGTGATATGTACTTCATTCCGTAAGGTGCTAAATTTGAGTTGGGTCAGGCAAAGTGGGGTCACAAAAACGTACCAACCCCTAATTAACTTATGCCAGTTGTTAAAAAAAATCTACATGTCAGGCTGTACGAAAATTTGGATCCTTTTACACATTTATGTTTGTGAAATGATCTGCAAAGAGTGGAAATAAAATTGGGAGAAATTCAGTTATGGATTTACGAAGGTTTATATTTAATGTGTCAAATGGAAGTTCCCAACTTTGCCCTCGTTAGTGCCTCAAAATTTTAACAAAAATATTGGGAGTTTAGAGCAAGAGGGTTCTCTTTTTTTGGTCCAAAGCAAAAAGGTGGTATCAATATGCTTCCAATTGCTCAATATTATTGCATAGAAGATTTGCGGATTACCATATATGCATCCGTTAAGTGCCCAATTCCATCCGGGACCTTGTAACAGCCTCAAGTCAGCTAAAACATAGGTTAGAGCGTAACAGAAAACTTATCGTGATGTTGCACTATAGTTGTGTAAATGTCCGGTGGCGAAAGTAGCATAGTTACGACGAAAATACCACCTTTTGTTATAAATTTCAACATCAGTGTCCTCGGTTTTTTGTTCTTTGATATTCTTCTTACATTTGTAAGATTAACTTCACGTGAAAAGGTACTTGGGTATTGGTAGTTTTCGGCACACGTCTGGGCGACGCTCAACAAACAAAATAATTTTGTGTACACATGAACTCTGGTATACGTTCCCGGATGGAAAATGGGCAATTAAAAGATGCATGTGGGATCAGCAAATCCTCCTATTGATACAAGATGTTCTACACTTCAGTTTGCAAAAAGTTTAAATACCCATGCTACCTGCAAATGTTGATGCAAGTTGATGAAAAAGGCGGTTCTCGAACCAACAAAGTCCCCGCCAGTTAGCATGTTAAATGGAGGGAAAATATAATTTCAAGAAGATCACAGGGAGGATTGTTTGGAAATAAGTGGTTTTCAAACCACTGAGGCTGCGGCCATAGCAGTTGCAATTTGATGTATCAAATGTTGAATTACATGACCATGAAAAACTATTTGTAGTATTTGACCTTAGATGACCTACTTGACCTGAAATGACCTTCCCCAATTTTCAGTTGACCACATCCACAAAGTTGTCATGACCTTACCCACAGTGGAGGTTAGTTGACCTGAATACCCCCACAGACCTTGAAATTGACCTTCAAAATTTCGGCAATGAATGAGTACTACACCCATCAGTTTCAGACCATACTACCATGTGTAGGATTTGACTGGATGACCCCACTTGACCTTGTGAAATGAACATTCACAATTTGTGGCACTGAATGCTGACCACACCCACAAAAGTTTCATCATATTACCACATACTTAGGGTTTGACCTTGGATGACCCCACATGACCTTAAGGACCTTCAAATTTTGTTGGCACTGAATGCTGACCACACCCACCAAGTTTCATATCCTAACCCAGTTGACAAGGGCTATGCAATTTAAATTCCATTTGACCTGAATGACCTGCATGACCTTGAAAATGACCTTCAAAATTTCAGCCTGAATGTGACCACCCCACCAAGTTTCATCATCCCTACCATAATTGACAAGGCTTAGCAATTTACTTCCATTAGACCTTGAATGACCCCGCATGACCTTGAATGGACCTTACATTTTTTTGGCACGAATGTTGACAACACCCACAAGTAGTGTCATCATCCTGCCACATTACCAAGGAGGCGACAGCAATTTAATCACCATTTTTGATCGCATTTGACCTTTGACCCATGCCACCATGCCCCACCTCCGAACTATCCACCGTTCCCACTTGGGTGGTGAATATATGGTGCGAGAGGGCCACCCATATTTGCTTAGATCAAAAGATTATGTTTACAAGCACGATGGTATCTCCATTTGGACCAAATTTGACCCCTAATTTGACCTTTGACCCATCCAAGACCCCCCCTCCGAAACTCATACCACAGTCTACTTGGATGATATATGTGGGCGAAGAAGATGCACCCATACATCAAAAGATATAGTGTTAAGGCGGATAACAATATTTCCCTTTTTTACCAAATTTGACCCCCCCTATTTTGACCATATTTGGACCTTTGACCTAGTCACATGACCCACCTTTACATCCAGGCCAACACCTACTTGAGATTGAATCTATGTTGCGAAGATGGACACCCACACTTACTTAGATCCAGAGAATTGCTTGGGGCACGCACACGCACAACACACGGACGCGGATTCATAGCCCCTTTGCCAACTAAGTTGGCGGACGTGGGGAAGGGACAACAAGGATTTAATTAGTTCAAACTGGCTGCCGTTTTTGTCAAAAGGGTCAACTGCCACATTGACTTTTTTGCACTAAACTTGTGAATGAACATATTTCGCAAGGTACATTGTTAAATTGTTTTTGTAAAATACCAGAAAATCACAAGATTTTAAGATTGTCACATTTTATAAAAAATTATTTTGCTGGGAGTTTGATCTTTCAGAATGGCCTCTTGTTTATATTGCTTCTGATAAGTTTTTTAATTGTAACGTGAAACGACTTGGTCTTGCAACATTACATGTGCGGTTTGATGATGTGTTATGTTAAAGACAGCTGTTCTGGTTACAATACTTTCCAAATTATGTCATAAATAATTGCATAACTGTCTATAAAAGACCTGAAAAGGGTGCTTCTTGGGTAGTTTTTTTTGGGACACACTGTATTTGGAGGCTGAAATTTCAGGATAACAATGAAAAAAATATCAAGGGTTTGACCATAGAAGGTCCTAAACTAAAAAAAAATTGACGTTGGGACTTGGTTGTTTGTAACGTTGGTGCTCCATTGAGATGTGGTCCAGTGAAATTCTGCTGTATCTACTGTGGGAAGTGGAATTGAGATTAGACCTATAATTTTGGAGTTCTGTATGGTGATTATGCATGTTGGGGTACCACAATCTCAAATGGCCAAAACTTGCATGAGTGAGTTAGGGCCTTCTAGTATTTTATTCGACCCTCGATATGCCTTTAATGTCTAAAATTGAAATTCACATCCTAAAGACAATGGAACACACCCTTTTCAAGTAAAACAAATAAACCAGAAATAAAACAAACATGGGTCCAAACTGTTTATAATAAGATCCACAAAACATTTAGTCAGTTGGAAATCTACACACTACACCCCACAAACCGTCCATTTGCCTTCAGCGAAATAAAAAACATAGGCAATCACTACCACAATAATTCACTGGCGTAGTGGGGCCATGCAGTAAACAAAATACTCTAACTGTGGCAATATTCTGCATCATACTCATTGCGCACTGGTCGTGGTCCTGACAGGGACAGCTGAAATTATAAAAGTATCAATTCAGTGCTTAGTGGGTGCAAAAAAAAAGAGAGTCGGAGATTAAAGATCAGTAGAAACAAGTCCTCAAATCCTTCTACAAATTAACAAGGTAAATTGTGCAAAAATGACCACAATTACATTTCAACATGGCTCAAAATAAGTAATAGCAACTTTCAACAATTTTGCAGCCTAAGAAAATCCTCAATGCAGTTATTTGCTTAATTTTTTCTTTAACTGGGAAAAATATGTGTCTACAAAAGATAAATAGGACATGCTTTTTGACTTGCTACCCAACAAACCGCACTGTTTACCACCTGCAATTTTTTTTCTACCCCAGTTGCAAAATAACCCAATGACAATATCTCGAATGTGGGTCACCCATTTTCATTCTGAATTTCCTGACACTTTCTCAAACCCGAATGGCATGCAACAGTGGCCGTAAACAGCGGGGGCAGGGTGGTCGCAAGCCCCCCCAAACAGAATCCTTGACCCCGCCCCGCGCGCCCCCCCAAATGGAACTGACCTTTTGTACAGTGTCCTATGTAAAGGAACCAAATAAGCCCCCTCAAAAATGCCTCAGCACCCTTCTGCCCCCCCATTTGGCAAAGGTCTGGTTACGCCACGGGCATATCAACATTGTAACAGCTTGTGTCATTTTCCAGAGTTCGTGCCAAAAAAAAAATTGGCTTAATTAGTCTCAAACAGCAATGGCCCGCTACTTTGAAGTTTCCCTTTCCTTATGCGAGTCCTGATACGCACAATTTAAAACTAATACAAAACAAATTATACTTGTACAACACTTTGTCTGAGTTTGTATATCAACTGGTAGATTCATAAACCAGCTGTCAATGGGCAAGAAATTATCTAATTAAGTCAATACATGATATAGCTTAAAATATGGCTCATAATTTCTTGGACATGTTGCTAAGTACGCCAGCTTCCCTACCAAAATAACGCACCGTTGGATTGCACGTCAGGGGCAGTTCACGCAAGAGATACGCGCGTATATGTCATGTCCAAGAAATGAGCCAGAGAGCAGATGATGATTGTTTACAAAATGCACTGCTGGAGAGACATTCCTATTCATCAGTAGTAAGAAAAAATATTGTGATAACCCAGATGTCACCAAGTAAAATTGGTTTGTTTAAAAACAAGTTTGTTCTTTCATTACAGATTGTCATTTTGGCAAGACTTCCATATGTACCCCCCTCTCATATATTTACATGCAACATAAAATGTTATTATTTTAGCTGTTTATTCCGTTTTTGATCAAACAAGGCCAAAATTAAAATAAATTTTGTATCATGTAAATATATACGAGGGGGGTACATATGAAGTCTTTCCGTCATTTTACAAATGTTTTGGGTGTAAAACTGATTCCAACCACAGAGACTCGAAAAGAAGAGCACAGTCTGGCCGCCATTTTTTGTCCTGCACAGATGAAATTTTGAGGGCATTCGTAAATATTCGGCAAAGAATTTCACAAGTTTTGGAATAATCACCTTGCCTCCACCATGTGCTTATGTTGTAGGACGCAGTGTCTTTAGCATCAACTTGCTGTGCACATGTTGCATCTAGCACGCAATACTCATCAAGACATTCAACACTTGCTTAAGTTGGGTTTTTTTTGCATGTACTTTAGAAATGTCCCAAAATGTGCATCTTTGTGGTGACATTCGTGACAAGCTTCCATAAACCTACAGCTTTAACAAGTTCTTGTGATTCCAAAACAAAAATCTCTGAACACACATTCATATTTTTTTGGGGGTTTAAATCAGCACTTCTACCCATGGAAGAACTATTTTTTAAACATGTTAATAACAAAGAGCGTTTAGTGGGTAACTGGGTGTTTGGTTTTGCATGTGTGCGCAACTTACCATGTGTAACAATCAAACGATAAAAGCGGAACAGATTTAAGGATACGCTGGGTATTAAAATTATATTCTATTATGTACAATCGCTAGAAACTATTACACATTTACATAACACCCACATGGTGGCTAGAAGTAATTAATCCCACTGACATTGCTTGATGCGTGGTATTTTCAAACTAAACAAAAATTATGCATGAAGAATGCTGGTGACAACAGGAAGTAAGCCTACATATTTAACTTGTAAGTCAACACTAGATGTGATTATCATTTGCATCTCCTACTGAGGCTACATAATCGCTGTCAGAATTTCTCGGGCAAGACGACCGAACGCACGCAGTGTATTATGCAAATTAAATCGTGGTTGGTAGAGGCGAAACCAATCATCCGACCAATTACAAATTGGGTTTTTTGACGTTTGTTAAAGAACTATTTGTGCGTACGGGTTGGCGACACATTCCTGCTGCAAGTCCCCGATTTGCCTGAGAAATCTGGACAGCGATTATTATTGATCTCTGGCTTCTCAGAACACCATGGCCTGCCAAAGTAAGGGGTAGGTGGGTTTTTGTGGTATCTGTTGCCCAGGTTTGAGCAATTTTGATACGAATTCAAAACCAAGGACACTTTTGCGTAGCAAAATCTCGCTTAATTTGCATGAAATTGAGTTGTTTTTACCATTTCTGGTAAACAATATCACTGCAATTGCCACTTTGAACCAAAGATACGTATTGAGGGTTTAGGACAAAAAGGCCCCATCTACAATAGCTGCTACATGTTAGATTTGGCAGGTGTGACGCTCAATAAGAACACAACTGACAAATGGCAGCTATTGCAGATGAGGCCTTCTTGCACTACACCCTCGAAATAGATCAATTATAGTCCCTTGAAACTGTATAAAAGAAAAATAAAAGAAACTTTTTTGGCACCACTGCCTTGAAGTATAATGCATAGATGGCATGTTATAGTGTACAAATACAAGTATTAAATGTCGCTTTACAGAGATCTCTAATACTATACCAGCCAAACCATGGCAACGGATGGCTTACATGAGGTTTCTGTGTAAAAAATGTGGTAAAATACTGAAAACCTAATAAAATATACACACAGCATTATTCTCTACTATCAGTTCTTCCTCGTTGTTCATTCTCCTTCTAATCAAGCTTGAAAGTGCTTAGCCCAATTTCTTTTGAGTAGTGCTTTCTACAAAAGAATCCCTGACGCACCTACAAATTTGTCAATTTACGGAATAAAGCATATGCTTCCTTGTGTAAAGGTTGCTGAATTTGTAAGTGTGTCATTGAAAAAGGAGTCATCTTACAGAAACGTGCTATGAGCATGGGCGAACAGTTGGAAAACTTACTGGCAACACTATTACTATTTAAAGGTGCTTGTTCAGATCATCTTTGGGACCCCCTTATTAACACAGAACTAGTATCAATTTTGATATCACATGAAAGGCCGTATTTTTCTCAGTCTTCGTGAAATTTCACCTTTCAAATCCATTCCATTCTCAAAATACTGACAAAAAACTCCCACTTTAATGGTCAACCATCAATATCAGCACAGTAGTGAATAGGGCGTTGCACTATGCATTATCACGTCTAGCATAAAAACTGCAAGTTTGTTTCCCACGGTACCTGGTGGCCTGTGTATACAAGTATCAGGCTCTGATACCAAGTAGATAACACGATACACAAAAATCGGAACAAGCACCTTTAGTTTAAGCCTACTTTGCATACTTTCCCATGAAGGATTCAAGCTAACATGAAAGTTGACACTATTCTATAAATAAGCCCTGTCAACTCCACCTAATAGGAGAGAAAGAATTTCCAACAAGAAGGTAAACCTGATGTCTATTTCTTTTTTTGTGAGGGTCAACTTCAAGGAAGCTAAAAAGATCAATTGCTAGCTAGCTAGCTCGCTCCTGTGTATGAAATAGCCACCAGCTTGGATTATTTTCACAGGAGCTGTTTTGGTGGCTGCATTTTTTGTTACAGTTGAATTCATCTCATTGGTTCCATGAGAATTTGGATGGCTGTCAGGCTGGGAGCCTTGTACACTGCAGTCATGCATTGTATACATGTATTTTATCATACCATCAAGTAGTTTCCTGTGTCTTGATTGGACGAGAGTGTTGATTTACTGACCTGATATTTCCTGTATCATTCCCTCTGATCACGTCTCAATGCCTTATCAGATTAGTAAAGAACTACACATACCCCAAGAAGGTTCACAACAACATTAAGACTCAGTGGCCCAGATTAATGTAATTTACGACTCTAGTTTGGACCAATTTTCTACATTATGCAACCGAGTTCTGACAAGATTTCCATCACAATGGTATGAAAAGATATCAACAGTATCTAGTTTAAGCTGAATTTATGTTTCAGAATTAGAATGATGCAGAAGTTTTACTTAGATTTTCAGTGGTATGATAAATTTGTTATTAGGCTCAGTTTGGGGCTGATACAGATTATATCTAGGCTCTGTATTAGGCTTGGGCTTCACCCTTGCCTAATGTCCTCGACTCAATCAGTATCAGCCCCAACCTTACCTAATAACTAATAGTGTCTTCACACAAGCACTTAATCTTTTTTGGATGTGGTTATAAGATGCTATATGACGGTTACTGAGCAGTGCTCCAAAAAATTGCGGGAGGAAAAAAAATAGATGATAATCAAATATGGTGGCTACATGCGCTCTTTTAACTTCCTTGTTAACAGTACAAATACATTATAACTGTACAAACTAAACAATACAATGCTACCAAATTGCAAGTTTATGGCAGTATATTATATGTACATCAATTCTGAATATGTAAACAAACTTCAGAAGTTTTCAACCACACCAAAGTGTGTTTACTTTCTTACTAGAAGAAGAAATACAACTTTCCTGAATACACTAACTGAATGGGAAAAGGCCACGCTGTAAAATAACTTTACTTCATGGTCATAAATTTTCATGATTGAGTTTTTGAAATTAGTACAAATGTTTTAATTAGTAAACACTTTATATACCTTCAGTTGCTACACACTTTAATCATATATGTTATCAGGTTAAGATATTAAGGTCCCGTAATGGTTTCTGCTTGTGCAGCCCTTACAAAATTTGACTATTACTTGAGGTAAAAAAAATTATCCACCCTTGCCATATTCTACAAGGAGACATTTCTGATTTATTTTTCTTCTTGAATGAAGTGAAATGTAGAATGAACACACACGCCAATTATAAAAGAATCTTGACTAGTTTAAATACAATTCTTGTATTTTATAGAAAGTATTCAGTTCCAAATGTGATCGCTAGAATATATTCTTATAAGTCAGCCTCACAGAGTAAGCCAAGTCTTGTTTACGGACTGAGCTACATGTAGTACTAGGACGTGCATGTTTAATGCATCTTGAGAAAACTTACAACTATTTAGCATGCAGTAATCAATGAACACCAGATTTTTGGCATCATTTTTGGTGCTCGAATTGACCGAACACCATCTGTGAAGTACAAAAAGCTTCAAAACAGGAGCTACCCCATCACACTATACACCGGGGTTATGTTCTAGGACGGAGAAACGGCACAACGAAATTGGGAATTCTACTTTATACTGATGTAAAAACATACACAGCCTGCTGAACCTTATCTTAGGTGAAGAAACATGGGCAAGATTCTGGACAAGTACAAATAAGGTCACCAGTGATAAAATGATACTACTACTGATTTTGAGCAAATGCTACACTTCCTTTTTCTCTACACTAAGTTACGATCATTTTGAGTTCCAACAATGAAAGATAACGGTTCAAGGCAAGATTTGGTAGCAGAGGCCAATTAGAACACTCCCACAATGCACTGTAATATGGACATTTCTACACATGAGGTCATTTGACCAAGTCGTCTCCAAACAGGGCAATGTCATCTCTTGTGCAATGCAATATGGGATTCATTTATATCAGCCACTGTGTTGGTAGTGTGTATGTGTCCAGCTAATTATCATTCACATCATAGCTCATTATTATTATTATTCACTTTCTTATTCAAAATACCTCTTGTATGACATTTACCCACCATGCTTTCATCACCCATTTGCTTACAATGTCATTCCTTGAAACATTCCGACTAACTTTTCAATCATAAACACACACATAATTTATGTTTTAATCACTGACAATTTCACGTCGACTGGCACAAATGAAGTTTGTAGATTAAAACGGCCAGTCCATTGTGTTGCCTATATCACCCCATCATGAATATTAGAATCTCACAATTATGTTACCAAAAATATATACTTTTACAATGTACACAGGGTGAAGATTCCTATTCCACTTTAAATGGCAACACCATTTACAAAACCTGAAAGGTGCAATGAGAGATTTCACATAACGTGTGTCCCTAAAAATATGAAAATTCTGATTTTTGCACTAATGTAAAGCTTTTTATCGAAAATGTCCCCATGAGAAAGGATTAAGTTGAGAAAAGTTTCTTTGGTACAAAAATTGTGAATTTCTAATTTCGTATAGGAGCAAATATGAAATTCAGCCTATGTTTTACACTGAAATATAGGCAAATCAAAATCACCTTTTTCTCTCTTTTAAGGCATTTCTGTAGCCAAATACAAGGTAAGATATCTATCGAGCGTCTAATCTATTATGAAATTACTATTATGACACAATATTTGGGTGCCTCAAAATCTCTCGTTGCACCTTTAAAGTGCAAACCCCTCATGTCTTCACAAAGAAGAGTTTGATTACAGGGAAAGAGTAATTCTAATACGTTCACATGGTTTTTAAGAAGTGTTTTTGTTTGTTAGTCATTTTACATAATTACTTGATATTTTCTTAGAATAATTTCTACATTCTAATGAGAAGACGGTTCATCTTGCCCTCTCGACGAGCACCGCATGACAATTACATAAAATCATCGGATAATCATTGGAAATATTGCCATAATATGTGGAGTATTGTGCTGAAATGGATGCAAGAAACAAACAGCAATACCAGAATCCCTACTTGACCTTTGACCCTTGGAGATTAACAGACTGCACTGTATACTTTACAGTTGTTGAATCTTAAATACTGGAAATTACAACGAATCTTTAGGCAAAGTCGGCAGAGCAGAAAAAATATCAGGTTAAATATCATGTACATAAGAAAAATGTACACAATTCCTAAAGTTGGGTGATTCCAAATATTATTCTGTCAACATAGACATTAGGAAATGCTCATTTCGCTCCTAGTCTCCCAAATCAACGATTTTTACAATCGGTTCAACATCATAAATATACTTTCTCTTGTGTTGCGTCTTCATTCAGTCGTGACTTTGACCGTGGCATTGTAGCTAATTGCATTAAGAGTGCCATAGTTTGCGCCATTATAATTCGACTGTGATAGAGTGTTGGTGGCACCCCCAAAAGTTTTTGTCTGGAAACACAATCCTTGACCTCGGGCCAAATCACTTGGATAATATTGTACCAGCAGTAGGATTGCTAGAGAGTAAAGGGCATTTTCTATTCGAACATGCAATTACATGCGCGAAAACAAATAAAAAATTCCTTTAAAGGGAAAGGGGGAGAAGCAGAGTAGAAAGGATTAGTACTCTGCGAGTCACGTGTAAGCTGCAATATGTTTAACATGATTTTATTGCTCCACTACACAGTTTTGCCTAACATAGGTTTGGGAGAGTTTCAACTTTCTTATTTCACAACACATTGTGATTTCAGCGCACTGAATGACTTTACTATTGGATCTAAATTAACCGGCTTAAAACGTCTTCCATTGTATGTAAAACCCGAAATTCAGCCCTATTCTTATGGTACACAATTCCACTAATTATGACCTCATGATCAATGGATTACCCCTAAACAATAAATAAAACAAGTCATTCCTGATCTTAGTGGCTTATCCACCCTCCTTAAAAATAAAAGAAAAACAAACACACAAAAGATCTTCGCCTGCATTAAAACTCATCGTGTCTTGTGAGTGCATCTCCAAAAATCGTCTTGACTTCAAACAAATAACTACATTGTCTAAACAATTTCTTTCTTGATAGTTTCTGATCCTGTAAAGAGGAAAGAAAAAAATTGAACAGTATATTAATAAATGTCATTACATACATTGCTACATTTTACCCTTGTCCAAGCAAGGGCTGTCTACTGCATTCACGACCAAGGGGGGGGGGAATAACAACCTCCCTGATTTTTAGTAATTAAGGGACAAGCGTCATCTTGTTTGGTATCAAGTGTGTAGCTACGTATGTCTTTTCTTTAAGTACAAACGTATCAAGTTTAGTTTTAACAATATGACGTCATAGTGGTGACGTCATTAAATAGAGTGTAATAGATGTTGTATCTGAAACATCTACAAAATCAAGGCATTTTCCACCATTATGCAAGCAAAATTGGTATTTATTTTTGCAATTGATGGGTTACCAAAGTAAGCATACATAATTACTCTAAATTAGGAAAATATAAATATGCAGTATTGCTTACAGTAGATCATAAGTAACTTAAGGACCATTTTTTTTGGCTTTTACACAGTAAAGTATAGGCAGGTGGCACCCCCCCGTACCTTCCGACTTGACGGGAATCGGGCCCCCTGAAGGTGGACCTCCATTTTTTCCCCGCTAAAATGACCACCAAGGGATGAAGTAAATTACATTGAAAAAGCCTTAGTCATATTCGTTTTTTGTGGGAAGGGGGTGGAACCCCCCGGTCGGATGAGGGTTAAAGGGCAAGTTTCTAATTACAAACATCTTGAATCTAGACTGCCAATGACAATATCAAGAGTCAGATTTTTTAGAGAACTTCATATTAAAAATTGTTCCAAAAAAAAGGTGGATTTTAAAAAAGGTTTTAAAAAAAGAAAAAACCTAAAATTTCAAAATTTCCAAAAAGAATATTCTAATGATATTTGAGGTTTCTGACTTTAGTGAATCACTGAGAATGAAAAGATATGTCCTGTTGTTTTGTGCATCAAATATTGTGTAATATATTGAAGGGGCAGTCAAATTTATCGTAGCAGAGAGTCCAGTAGGGTCGGGATCAATTTTGGAAAAAGGTACCCCCATCCCCAAGGGGACAATGCCACACATGACCACAGTGGGGGTACTCTGCCCAATGTGGAGTACACTGCCACAAATGGACCACATTGGGGACTCTGCCCCTTAGCCACACCGCTGATATGCTCTGGCTACCTTCGTAAGGGATGACCCGATTTCAGAATATAAAGTTGTATTTGATCGAGTGTCTGGTATTCACCAAAACACCCAATCTGTAAAGTTTTGCACCCAAATTTCAATCCATTTTGATGGGAAGAGCTAAAAACAAGATTCTGTAAGCCCCGAGAGAGTACTATGTTAAATATGTAAAATTATATTGCGTCAACCAAGTGGGCACATTTTTGCCCATAACTTCCAAACCAAACTCATTACCTAAGATTCACAGGGTAAACAAGAAAAATAGAGCTTTCTTCGATATCCAACATTTTGACCAGTTCCGGGTAAACATCTGTGGTTCTGGGGCTGAGGCTATTAGTGATGCCCCGTCTGTTTGTAGTCCATCTTCAGGTAGGGAGTGAAGGAGTGACGTAAAAGGGGGAAGAAGTTTGGGGGGGGTAATGAACCATGACCGGGGATACCACGCCACGATGGTGTCGCTGGCCTGACCAGCAATTTCATGCCCATATGTGGCTTTGTTTGATGATGCAATTGCCACATCCGGGACTTGGTGCATTATTCTCACTCAGTGCATTATCGTTTGTTTGTGTTTGGAATCTTTTTGTGTTTGGTAAATAGCAGACTGCTAAAAAAAGTTAGGAACCTACAAATGAGTGTACCTTATTTTTATCTGATTCATAGACAAGATGTTTAGCTTCAGCCTCTGCATGGTCATAGTCTGTTGGTAGAATCCAGTCCTTAACCTCCTTATGGTCCATGTGTCCATCCCCATTCTTATCCCTGAAAGACTTGAACTGCTCACGCTCTGATTTCACCCATTCTGGTTCCTCGCCGTCCTCATCGCCTTCCTTTCGGTGGTACATGTCACCTAGATAAATGAAAAATGGTGTAAGTTGTCTAGCCTTTATTTGTAAGCTGAGTGAAACAAGGATTGTAATTCTAAGGACGCTTTGTCACTATAAGGTTTGGTACCAGGACGTGGTACTCGACGTCCACTTCTTTGCCTAGTGAGAACGTGTTACAAGTGTGCTCGGACCAACATCCGAGATCGGGTCCGAGACCACCTCGGGTAGATAGTCTCAGTACTAGGATGTGGTACCAAATGCATAGTGAGAACACATTTGTACATCATAAGTGGGCCCGGCTCATATACCACCCCAGAAACCACTGCCTTGGCTATGAGCAAGGACAAAATATACGCAAGCAAAATCTGTATTTTTTTCATTGAATTCACAAAACATACCCTAAAATATCTACACATTTGTTAGTTTCTCTTTTGTATCATATATTTCATTTAGTATAAAACACAATACTTGAGGAGAATTCTTAGTGATAAGAGCAGCATTTAAAACAGCCTGACTGGTATTCATAACATGTTAAGTCAAAGGGACTTTCGGGTTTATGGTGAATCTGAAGAAAATTTGCCGATTCATCAAAATGCTCAGAATAGTGGGACGATGTTTCTTTTCGACCAATCAGAACACGTTTCTATTCAAGTTTCAACAGGAGGAATAGGGCGGATCAATTTTTTTGCAAAATTAACTATCGGACAGAATGGTGTATTTTTCAAATGCAAGAAGCATATCATAATTACTTGGGAAATATAAGGAACAACATCCGGGTAAGTGGGCCCGATACTATACGGCGTTTGGTACAGGTTGGAGTACTATATCGCGACAGTGAGAATGCGAAATCAATGTGGGAATTGGGAGACCTTGTCCAATTAAATGTTCAGTTTTAACCCAATACTACAGGGTGAGTCAAAAAAAACTTGACCCTGATTGTGTCCGCCATTTTTAATTTTTAAATAATATATATATCTAACATATGTGGTATCTGCGGAAAGATTATTTCATTATCTTTAATTTGCTGTAAAGATCATTCCAATGGGTTAAGTATAGGCCGAGCTACAGTCTTTCGAATCAATAATCTGCAGTGAATAAATAGCCACATTTTCTTCTGGACACTGATTTCCTTCGCTGAACGCCGTTCATTTCAATGTGAATCCGTGGACAGAGCAGAAAACCGACTACTTGATTCAAACGACTGTAGCTCGGTCTATACCTAACCGATGTGAATGATCTTTACAGTAAATTGAAGATAATGAACCCAGCTTTCAGATGATACCAAATATGTTAGATATATATTACTTAAAAATTCAAAATGGTGGACACAATCAGGGTCAAGTTTTTTTTTTTGACTCACCCTGTATTTGCAAGGTTGAGCCATTTAGTGACCCTAGGGTCACCAGCCTAGGGACTCTCTAGTGATCCTTTTGAATTTAGCAGACTTTACAGAAAAAATTGCATGCGATGCCATTGCTGTACTTTTTTCCATAAAGACTGCTAAATTCATCAGGGTCACCAGTGAAGTAGGGTCACTAAATGGCCCAACCCGTGATAGCAGGAGTTTATGCCAACAGAACTCACCAATATATTCATCTACTGACAGCTTTCCATCGTGATTTTTGTCAATGTCCTCCATGGTCTCATCCACAACAATATCAAACATGTGATCTCTTTCTTCGGGATGGACGAATGCTACAAATTCTTCATAATCTAGGTTGCCATCTTTGTTCACATCGGCAGCAGTCCACCTCTTCTTGTCTCTCCTGATCATCGTTGTGAAATCCATGCGCTCATTTTCTTCCAATTTTACTAATTCTTCCTCTGTGTGGAAATTGAACAATGTGACACTGAATTAGATGAAGTTGAGATTATTTACAACAAGCCTAGCTTGATTGTATACAAAAAAAAACTGCAATGATGTACTTCTGCTGCTTCTTAGCGTATTCACAAGTCATTGTTAATGGCTTGTGGTGGTGTCAGGATTTATTCAACTGAGTAAGCTGATCCGGGGCCGCGTGTATCTATGATACGGACACTCCTAACAGCCCATGTACTTCTGCTGCACGAAATAGAAATTAGGAAAAGCCTGCCTATATTCATTCAGACCAAGTCGGTAAACAAAGCACTTATACATGCCATTTTGGGGTTTCCAAAATGGATTGGCCATGTTCTCTCCACAGACTCACAATATAAGCCAATTTAAGTTCCAGACACACTACATTTTATGTAAGAATCTGTTCTTATCCAAATTTTACTTCAAAATACAATGTATTGCAAAAGCCCTTGTTTCTGACAAGAAACTAACCTAAATTCAGTTCCAGAGACCCAAATTTTATATTCTGTTCTGTAGCTCTTTGTTTAAAAAAAATCTGGGTGGCACATACATGTACCTACATGTACCCATAAATGCTTGCAGGCCCGCCCCAGTGCCGCTCTTCTACTCCTGCCCCTCCGTATTCCTGGACGGTGATCACTTTCTGTCTATGTACAAAAGTCAGTTCTTTTAAAGACAACAGCTTCCTATTAGGTGCACAAGCAACTGGATTTTACCAACCCTCCAAAGTACCCCTTGGGTCATTCACAGGCTAACACTACCGAACTTTAAAAAAAATTTTATCTAGATTTGTGTTCAAAATACACAATTCTCTCCAACTGCCCTCTAAAAATACACCACATTATTTTGTGGCATGGATTTTGTTTCAAACCTGACCACCTCCCAACCCAAGGTTTTTGTTCCAATTTATTACAGAGCTGATGTAACACCACCCAGAAATCTCTGAATTGGAACAAAGTATTGCAAGTGTTTACTTCACTTGAATATACCCATACATCTGAGCGTGCTTTAAACTTGCCTTTCAATTATAATGATATGGTGAAAATTGACCTTTTTATAATTCGTTTTTTTTAGCCTAGACCCTGCTAACACTCGGCAGAAGTCACAGTTCCATTTCAAACCCGTTTTCTGCTTATGACACTGAATTATAAATTCCAAGTTTAAAGGTGCATTTCGTGATTGCAGCACCTTCTGTTTTATTCATTGTTCACTAGATATCCGCGAGAAAAGCTTATTCACAAAATTTGAGTTGATCCCGATCTTGTGGTTTTGTGTAATTTTTAATGAGCAATTGCTTGTTTCCCACGGTCCCATAGGCCACTGTGCTGTAATTTCTGGACATTTCCAGACAGAAAATACAAAATTGTGAATTTCATACAGATATGACCGAATTTGCATGTAAGATTAGGCACACATGGATTACTAAGGCTAACGGTTCAAATGATATAAAAATCTCAACTTTTTTAGGTAAGTCGGGGGATGAGGTTGTGGATCATGAAATGCCCCTTTATGTTATCTTGATTACAACTAATCCCCAAAATGGAAATGTGGTGATTAAGGCTACTAATCGTGCATGAAAAACTCTGATTTACAACCGACTATTTACATTATGCAAATCAAGATGCAAATCAACAATCAACATAAGCATTAAGCAACATTAAATTTGGACTTTCTCTATCAAAATCGAATAGTGACTGTACTCATTTACATTAGTTTTGAAATTCAATTACAGCTCCGTCTTAATTGAATTGTGACTTCGCCTCATGAAAACCAGGTCACAGTTTTTGCTTCATCTCTTCTGGCCTGACAGAAAACTGAAAGTCAGAAACAAAGCGCTTTTTTCCAAGCATACAAGTAGTGATGTAATTTGATTAGTTACCAAGGTTTTTGTACTATTTAACTTGAATTCACAACCGTCAGATAGTTTAGATATCCCTCCATGATGACCGATTCCCAGTGGCTTAGCTAAGGGGGTCAAGGGGAGGGCACACATATACTTTGGGCACCGTCTTAGAGGGGTCACTGAATTGTTCAACTCGGCACCCTAAGATCATGTACATATCAATATGAATAGTCATTTGAATAATTATTTGAGACCGAAATTCAACTCAATCATAATCAACTTAGTGGTATTTGTGAAAATGTTTACACACAAAGTGCGCAATTGCTTCGACAAGTGGGTGAGGGTACCAATGTGTGTCCTTGCCACCAGGTACCAAACTCCTAGCTATGCCACTGCCGATTCCATTACATCACTACAGCCAATAAACACGAATGATAAAAAGGTCAATTATGGGCTCTCACCATCGGCACCATAAGACGTTTGTAAATATTCATCCCACTTCACATATGAATCCTTATTTACATCGTGAATAGCCCATCTTTCGTTTACGTGGTCTATGACGTATCGATTCTGCAAATGCAAACACACAAAAAATTCTACTTCAAACGTTTTTATGATACCTTATCCGCACCTGGCAAATCTCATTTCCAAAAGTCAATACATGTGATCAGGGATGTTGGTCACTCCATGTAACTTCTACATGTATGAATGCGGTTACATGTAGTCTTTATTCTGAATAGGCTTGATCGATTTCTTTCATCCAAGAATTAGACCACAGATCCACTTGGTCATCCAAGACTTTTTGAAGGAAATTACGAGATTTACCATGTACCTATAGCACTGCTGCTATTTAAAGACTGAGTTATATTAATTGTGAGCACAGAAAAACCAACACCAACAAAAAGCAATTACTAGGCAAGCAAATACAAATATCAGAATGTGCCAAAGAGAAACCAAGAATCGTGCAAACACAAAATGCATTAAAATAAATTAGAATAGCTTCATAGTGGAAACAAATGCCCAATGTTGAACTGAAATTTAAATGATATGTGTGCCGATTTTGGCCTTCTACCCCTCCACCTCGTAACCCAAGTGGACTATGACTGGCTTTTAAAAGCATGACTTGGCGAGAATCTTTCCACCTAAAGAGAATTGCTCAAGGGTGTGCGCCAGCCAATCACAGCACAGGTCTGTCACCTGATTGACCATGTGATGTCGGGTACAACATTGGGCCTTTAATTTGGCTTGCAGTGGCCATTTTGTACATATGTGATCTAGAATTTGACGTATCTCACTCTCAACAACACAAAACTTCCACATTACCAGAAGTGCGATTTGGTTTTGACGAAAAATCCTGAGAATTCCTGAAAAACAGCTTGAAATTTGGCTGAAAAATAAAATTGTGGAAATTTTGGCCACAGAAAATCCCGAAAGGTCACTTGGGGAGGAGAGGGGGGTTAAAGGACAAGTTGGAGAAATTAGAAAGTTCTTGGCTTGTGGTGTGAGTCATCTTCAAGACTTTCAAGGAAACTACTTGGCTAAGGAAATCACAAACTTGAACATCTTTCAAATTTGCACAAAACATTGGCAAATAGGGGTGTTTCCATAAGGTGACCCACTCCTTTCTGGCACACTTATGAATTTAGAAACCTCGTGGTTTATTCCATTAGGTTTCTGATTTCATAAGCGTGTCACTGAAAGCGGGTCACCTTGCGGAAACACCCGACAAATAGTTAATGAAATCTGCAAGAAGGAATTGTGTTGTTGATGAAGAGAGAATCAAATTTGTAGAGTTTGTGAAGGTTGTGAAAGCTGCCAAAGGGATTGAAACCAAATGCCAAATTGAATTGCTGAAATGCTTCTTTGTGATAGTTCATGAATGAATTGAGATGAGTGTTGGTGCATCTGTTCTCCAATTAATGATGTAGTCCAAGGCAGCAGTGCATTGTGGGTACAGTGTACTGCCCTCACCGGGTAAGCTGCTGTATGTCGTGGCATTGTATTCGTCCCATGTCATTTTCTGGTCGCCGTCCAAATTGTGGCCCTTCCACTGACGGTCTACATCATCGTAAATGTAGCGTTTCTGTATCGTAAAGAATTAAGTTCCAACAATGTTTTTTTATGACTCACGAAAACTAGAATTGACAACATGTGAAGTTCAGAATGAAAACTGTTTCAAGCTTGATACAGACAATGATAATTGATTCAGGGCAAAGAAGCTTGTTTTGTATGGAGAAGGAAAATACACACAGGACTACAGAGAATTAATAGATGGACTAGAACTAGAGGACAGTGTATAGAGAGGGAAAAGCAAACAAAATGGCAACATGAAACTTATGCAGGCATGAAAAATATCCTCCAATAAAACCTGTATTGATATGAGGATAAAAAAATGGGTCTGTTGAGAAGATTATGAAGCATTTATGTCTTTAAAAATTGAATGTAATAAAACACTTGATAATTGCGGAGGAAAGTGGAATGAAAATTCTTGTGGAAAGAATGCACTGAAAGGGCCAAACCTTTCGATGGAAAATATGGGAAGACGGGGATATCAAGGAAAAGAATATGGCAGTATCTTGATATAGCCCCATAATCAGAATAAAGCAAAAGGCACAACAAAGCAATCTGAAGTATTACAAATATTGAATGCTCTGAGGGGAATGGTTGAAACTAAGGCCCAAGGTGATCTCGAACCATACTGTGCCCCCGAGGCGTAAGCCGAGGGCATTAGTATGGTTTCGAGATCACCGAGTGGCCGATAGTTTAAACCATGCTCCGAATAAAAAGCAGTAAATAATTTGGTTTTATACCGAATATATAGATTCTTGTCAACTGAGTGGGGTAAAAAGGACATTATTTCTAAGCCAGGATGCTAACCACAGGCCTATAAACTTATCATGTTAATGTGGTAGGCCATGGCATGATGCATGGTTAAAATTTTGTGTAACTTAGTGTCCAAAACTTATGAAGAATAGCAATTCACACCATTTCTTGTGCTTAAGGAAGGGAGGTTGGAGTCCAAAAACGGATCACCGTAATGACTTCTGCTATATTTTTTTTTTTTTTTTTTTTTTTTTTTTGTCGCAGATGCCTAAAATCCGAAATTCAGCCACTTTTAAAGGTGCAGATGGCGTTATGCGGTGTTTTTGTCAAATGTCAAATGATAATCCTCGAATATCTTTCACGGTGGTTATTTGTATTTTACCTGCCGTTTTGGTATTAGCCCTAAGAGCTGCATCTCTGATTCATTTCAGATCTTTACCAAGCTCATAGCATGAATTACATGGTCCTTGAGACCATTCCGCCATTTCATGCCAGCCGCATCAACTTGCACTACATTTTTGTTACTCCGCACCACTGTCAGGTCGGCCAGACTCCAGGCTGGTTCGGCATATCCGTCAAAATGCAAAATGCGATCTCTTACACCAGCTTAATTATGTACCACTCATAATACGGATGGATATAAGTCCGTACAGCAGTCTTATGTTGGGGAGAGGTTGTCCAGGTATAGGTCATGAATGAGATGCCCGCTCTCCCAGGGAATGTTCATTTTTGGTTCAATTCTTGAAGCTAGTTGAATTTATTTGCCCTCCACTTTTAACCAATCAGATGACAGGGTATATATATGTGAGGTATATTTAATTACCATTATAGGAGTATGCGCAAATAGCTCTGCCTTGTGCTTATTCAAAATGTTTGCAAGTCTTCACCCCGGGCCACACTCGTGTGTTACATGATGGGATGTAACACACTATTTTACTGCCATATGAAACATTGTGATCCAATTCATTTTTTTTTCCTAACTAGCCGACATGACAAAAAATGGTCAGCCACTAGGAAATTCACTTTGTTCACCAGAAGATAATCAAACACAGCAAGCACACTTAAAGCACAAGATGCAAACGTTTTAAACTAAACAAAAAAAACGACAATATACGGAGATAGGAATTGTAAAAGCAAATGTTATGTATTAATTAGAAGAAATAGTGGGATAAGGTATCCCCAGAGGTTGTGCCAAATAACCCCAACATGTTCTCGTTTCCCAAGAGGAAGAGGGAAGGTAAAGGATAGGAAAGGTATAGAAGATTGGACATATTGGGTAGGATTCAACTAGCTGAAAAGGTGGTAGTTTTGAAAAACATTTAGTCTCAAAGGGTCCCAAATTTCAATATCCCCAAAATATGGTGTGTGAAAAAAGTGCATTATAGTGGATGGAAGACAAACTAATAGTGGTTATGATTCAACAGCAAAGAAGTTAAAAGTGGGGCTTTGGCAGACAGCCACCTTGGTGAACTGTCTGTGTGATTAAGTTTTTCCAATAAGCTTTATGAAATGAATCATTAGGAAGGGAGAGGTCAGATTTGGTGCAATAACAATCTTGGCAAAAAAGGGTGGAAGTCTTTGACATTGATATTTGCCAAAAACTCCCCCTCCCTGCTCAACCACCCCCACCCCCCACTTCCCCCCATCTTAATGGTGCTGACTGGGTACCATAATCAATAGTCTTGCCAAATCGCCATGAGTTGTTAGGGTGGGGGATGGTTAAAGGGTAGATGAATTGGAAGGTTAGGCTAATTGAGTGATGACTAAGAAGTGCCTGTAGGCTATGAACTCTAGCCAGGTGAGCAATAAAGTATAAATTTATACTCGGGGACAGAAACCCTTTGACGAGCGCGTCCAACTGGTTTGTTAAAAGGGAGTGGAAGCGATCAGCGTGGTTGATTGCCCGTGGTAGGTGACAGAGCAACAGCAGAGCGCTTCGGTGGCCAATCAGAGGCAAGTGAATACGCAGAGGACCCAGAAGTACGCACTCATCAAAGGGTTTCTGTCCCCGACTATAGTGAGTGTTCCAACTCATTTTTTCCCGAGATTGTAGATTGCCAAACTGTCCCATAATGCATTGTTTTTGGAAATCACACCGATATGAGGTACCTATTCAAGCCCATGCATGCAATGGCCTCAGTTTTTTAACCCTGAGGTCTACTGGCTGATTTTAATTGAAATGTACATAGCCAATCAGAGACATGGTAAGAAAAAGCTTCAAGGTTTGTACTGATATATAGAAGGTCTATTTTGATTGGTTACTCAGAGGTTATATCATGCTATATTGATCACATTCAGTGAATCAGAGATATTGTAAGAAAGGTGGTATGTCTCAGGGGCTAATATTCTTTATTGCCTCAAAAAAAGATTCACATACACATGAACCAATCCCATAATGCATTTGGAATGGCACCAGTTCTTTATAAGCCTGCACGGCAACAATTGTTTTTCTTTTTTTGCAGTTCTTTCAAGATGATATCTGAAGGCCTTGTTCAAGAGAAGATATCAATATCTTTTCCCCCCACAATGCAGGCTTTCCAATGGGGTTTTCTGTATATGTACTGATGTGAATCGTTAGAGATGAAACATGGCTAAATTACCAGTACTGATCACAAACTTGTATTTTAAGAATGTTTCATCTCTAACGATTCACATGAATACCTGTATAAAAACTGCCATTAGAAGCAATGCATTGTGGGAACTACTGATATCTTCTCTTGCCTTGTCCTATGCCTCCTTTGTTCTCACAGTAATCAGCAGCTTAGACATACAGCAAAGAACACATATAAAACAAAGCAATATGGGATTGAAAAAACATCACACTCAACTTCTCAAGAGTAACAAGCTCGTAGAATATGGGAATGTGTACTTCCCAGAAAATCATGAGAAGTGGGAGGATATAAAATTGAGATGACTTGCAAAATGCAACAGATCACCAAACTTGGCATAACAATTTCTGCATATTCATTGGTTCAATGCACAAATAAGTGCATCCCAAGACTATTTTGTTGGCCAGAAAAAAAAGGTTGAAACAGCCTAGTAATGTTGAACTTGGATAAACAGAAATGTTTTCTGATATTTGTTCAGATTGTTTCTTAGTTCCCAGTGAGGGAGAATTATTTCTCTAACCCTACAGGCATAAATTACATCTACCATAATCATTAAAAGGGAAAGTTTTGATGGTGTAAACCCCAGAGGCATTTTTACATTTCTGATATTTGTTTATTTTATTTCTGTTATAGCATTTTTTCTGCACATGTCCCACAAGATATGATCACCCAGGACATTAGAAATGATTCCAAAACCAAATAATTCTAATGTAGAGCAAGTGTCACTCTTTTTTTCACGCTAAATGTACCACTTCTGTGTTCCAAGCACTTGGCCTGTATCTCCAATTTCTGGATGGTTGCAAAAATTTTGTTCTGATTAGTACTATTTGCAAAATTTAACATTCATAGTGCTAATTTACAATTTCCAAAATTGAATAGCTATCGTACATGTTAGAGGACCTAATTTGAAAATTTTCACTCAGGATGTGAAGGATTATTAGATAGCTAACTTTTTCATGTATTTCAAAATGAGTATTGCCAAATTGTGAGGAGGCACAATGTATGTTTTTTTTTAAATTAAAGTATTAACTTACACTTTACAGTACAGATGTATCACATACAAATGTTCTATTATGAACTAATCATAGGGAAGACACCTACCATTTGAAAAAATGTAAAACAATCAGAGGATGTTGTTTAGGATGTCGATTTTCTGCCTTGGCAATTTGTCTAGGGATGCACCCAACACATGCAGGATTTCATCAAGGTTACATTTTTGTTGTAAAGGGCCGTTTTTGTGTTTTGAAATTTAAATCCCACCTTTCATACATTTATTGAAAGGATAAAATGCTTTAAACTTGCTGTTAATTATGAAGTTAACAAAGACAAATGGAAAAGAGAAAAAGTACTCTTGTGTTCAAAATCTACACTCTCACCTGTTGATGTTCAATCCATTCTTTGAGTTCTGTTTCTGTCACATAACCATCTTTGTCTGCATCAATCTTGTCTACAATTTTTCTATTAGGGAGATAGAGAGAAAAAAGAGGCAAAACGCATGGTTTATTTTCACTCAATAATAGTAATTTGAATATTTTTAATGCTTGACATACAATGCAGCCATGAGAGGCGCTCAGCATATCAGCGAAACCATGTGTTATACCAAAACAGAAAACCTGGGGAACGATTCGCGAGTATGGATCGAGAAACAAATTCACATAAAGCTGTCGAGAACAAGCCCCTACTGAGGATCGAATCTGAAACCTCATTGGTGAAAGGCGAGGGATTGCATAACTTGGGGACATTGTGCCATACACCCTTTTTTAAGGATTTTGTGCCAAATTTACATTTCTGGATGCTTTAAAGGTCATTTATAGTTTGGAATCTGTTACTGAAGATTTTGACCCTCAGTTTTAAAAGCTAGTGCAACCCCTACAGTATATGTGAAGTATTGGAAATAAAGAGGAAAAACCAACGGTCCTCTCACTATTCAGTCAAAAAGAAAGTTCTAAGTTCAATTCACTACAAGTTCAAATATTCTGTAAACATGTTATTACCCAAAACCATATTAGGCCTGCAATAAACAAGTCATTATCAAATTAGCTCAAATTGCCACCACATCTCTCTGCTGCCACGCTGGCAGGTTAAGATCAGGAAGCTTCTAGGCCACCTGGAGTGCTATCTCCAGTATCAATGACCACAGACCCCACTGCTTACTGACTTTACACATACCAAGCCTTCAGGGTAACTTGGCAACTGAACTGGATCATTGTGACAAGGTACTGACCTTCAATCATCTCTTACACAGACTGTTTTATTTCAAAACTTGAGTGTCATGGCTGGCTTTGACTTGTGTGTCCATTTGACTTTGGCTTGTGAGGGAGAGACTGAAGTTGCCACATATGCCATGTTGGCTTTTGGTATGGGTATGAACTGTCACATGTTATAAGGCCATGGCATAAGCACAGGCTTCGAATTACAATTTTTGAATTACATGCACTGGTGCATGTTACTTCAAAAATTTACATGCACATTGTGAAAGTTACATGCACAGGCTAATTGTAAACATTGGTGTTACTACTAGCCTTTATTCATAGCAAACTCTGGTACGTTTAGACTATTGACGGTTGGCTCAAATTTTGTCATTCCAGCATGACTTTCTATGAAATAATTATAGCTAAAAATACATATATTTTGGGTTCACAATTTTAAATTTACAAGCACATGTTCATGCAGGATACAAAAGTTACAAGCACAGAAAGAAAGTTACATGCACCTGTGCATGTGTGCACCTGGGTAATTCGAAGCCTGCATAAGCACAGCATACTATTGCAAAGATTAGCAGATAATTGATATTCTAGGGGATGAAAAACATTGTTTAAAAACAAGGGAATGAACTGGTAATCCTCCACACATGCCCCATTTGCACTTTCTTTAAAATCTTTGAAAGAGCTCTGTAAAATATCACATAGGCTAGGTCTCTATTATAAATGCACAACCACATCCACAGAACTATCTTTTAATGACATTTCTTTCATTTGAACAGGGAAATACACAAACCACAGAACTATCTTTTAACCCTAACCAGGACCGGGTCGTTTTGCCGGCCGACGGCCCAATGCAACGAAAGGCAATATATTTTTATTTTGTAAAGGGCCAGATCAACGAGAGGCAAAAGATTTGCGTTTCATTGCATTCTCGGCCGTTTTCCCGGCACAGGAATTAAGTAGCGTAAAGTTCAAAAAGGCCCAGATGCAACGAAAAACATAGCGTCATTTCCCGGAAGACGGGCCCAAATCGAAATGCAACGAAAAACATTTGATAAAAAATCGCGTCATTTCCCGGAAGACGGCCCAGATTCAACAAAAAACCATCCGCCATTTACCGGAAAGACGTTTCCAAGATGCAACGAGGAAACATCGCTTGCGAGGCGATAAAAACAGGGTAAATTAAATAAAAAATAAATAAATGAAATAATGGATGCGTGATGCACCCACTGATCTGCAAGGAAATTGGTAAGATATAGTTCGCCCGTCGTGAGTGCGCTATTACCCTACATCATAGTCGTGTTTGGCGCTATTATGTACGTCATCCCCCGGTTACGTAATGAATACGTTTATGCATAATTAAAAAAATAGGCTTATCGAAAATGGTGGCGCTATCACCACGAAATCGAAATTGTCTATGGGATTTGTACACACGTCACCCACCTGATGAAAAGCATTGCGCCTTTGCGGGCAAACCGTCCGCAATGCAGTGGAAAAGCATCGCACCATTTCCAGTCAATACCGGCCCAAATGCAACGAAAAAACATCGGTCATTTTCCCGGAAGACCGCCCAGATGCAACGAAAAAACATCGCGTCCTTTCCGGGGACGGCCCAGGTGGCAACGAGAAACAGCGAGTCATTTTCGGTAAGACGACCGATGCAATGAGGTCCAATGAGGGTCATTTGCGCGACAAAAAATAGGTGGTTGACGGCCCAGGATGCAACGAAAAGATTTCCGACCGGTACCACGTTTTTAGTTGGCTCTTCATGCCTCCTCGGCCGTTGTAGGGTTAATAACTCCCAGGTCCATGACGGGGTGCGCTGTTCAAAATGTGTGTATCATAGTGGAAAATTCGTGACGCCAACAGAGCGAGTGCCATAGACTGACGTGTGTGCAAGGGGTGTTGACTTTTTTTCTCTAGATGGCGGCCATTTTTTTTAAATATTTCAACTTTGTTTTTTAATGACGGAATCATTGCAATCCAAGAATGCTCATCGTCGACTGTGCGTTTTTCAACAAGCCAGACTCGGTCACCTATCCCCCCCCTGCCCATGGAAAACCTCTGCAGCCAGCTACTGCGACAATCAAGGCATTCGCATATTAACTCCTATTCAATCATCAGAACTCAAAAAGACTTATAAATATATTCCCTTTGTTCCCCAATAAATAAGGAATGGAACAATCTACCCAGAGCCTCACCAATATAACAGATTCAGAATTATTCAAAAACGCCATCACCAATCCATCTAAAGGAAAACATACCAGCAAGACTAAGCAAGCACATGCGCAGACAGACCGTATCCTCTCCGGTTGGCTCCACCAGGGGCGTTGGAGAGTATCACCATCAAGTATCAAGTATGCCGTTTTCACCGGTTCCAACAAGAATGTAGTTAATAAAACACTCAAAATACTTTGATACGTTACCCACTTTTGAGAAAGAAATTGGCAAACGAATAAGTGATACCTTTTTTTGGATTACATATATTTTGAGCTACTAGTAGTTATTAGTTTTGTGACCTTAGAAATCTGTATGTAGGGGGGGCCAGTGTGGAAACACTGTAATATACAACGCACCAACCCATCATGGTTGCTACGTATGTTCACGCTGGCCACGATTATTTTATGAGAACTGTCAGTAAGTGACAGTACTGACCAATTAAACTGTGAACTCGGTAATTGCAATGTGTAGGGGGGGTGTGTTAGCTTGCTTTATTTTTTTAAATGACCGGGCAAAGGGGGGGGAATTGTATTGTGCCACCACCTATTTCGGTTTAGCCTCAATGAATGAACTGCACGTTGAAGGATGTGGTGGCAGAATACTAAATTCATCCCCATATGTATTATCCAAACTGCTATGGTCAGTGATTTGGTCCGTGCGTGACTTGCGTTTGTTCGAAATACTAACCGTAAATGGCCACTGCATTACGGTAGAAGTCCTAAAGGTACCCAGAATTGGGCGGAAAGTTAAACCAAAACAGTGGTTAATCCTTGCTTAAGGATCTTCAGTGAACAAAGTTAAGCTGATCTGGAAGCTTAAGCTTTGCAAGTGCAGTCTACTGGCGAGAAACAATTTATATATCAAAGTCCACGTCAAATTTTTGCAATGCAGGGCCGACACGGAAATCTACACTCTAGATAGAGGCTCTATCCGTCAACTGGCGCATTGACGGATCATCATAGAGTTTTCGATCCAAAACTTGCGGCAAAAATATACATGCATGATTAGCATTGATGTTATGAGGACCACCTCTTTCGTGGTAAATCAAACTCAAGTATGGCTGAAGGAAAGGTCCATGGCCCAATCTGCATGACTGAGACTCCAGGGCTGAGAGAGACCCTGCCATCAATCAGTGCAGACTAGTGATCAACTGCTCCCTCGGAAACTACGCCAACGAGGGCTGGCGAAACCCGAGGGTGAGCAATTAGAATTGGCGCAGGATTCGAATTACCCAGGTGCACACATGAAAAGGGCATGTAGCTGTTCTCTGTGCATGTAACTCATGTATCCTGCATGCACATGTGCATGTTGTAAATTAAAACTTTGTGAATTCATAAACTATGCAATTTTAGCTGATTCATAGAAATTCTTGAATGCTGAAATGATTAAATTTGAGCCAACTGTCAACATACCAGAGTCTTGATGAATTAAAGGTTAATAGCAGTAGCACCAATCCCTGTTTACATTGCCAGAATTGTGAGCATGGAACTTTTAGCTGTGCCATGGAGTTTTTTAAAGTTGCATTGCACGGGGCATGTAATTCTACAATTGTTTAATTCGAAAGCAGTGAATTGGCGAAAGTTTTAGTTTTAAATTACTCACTATTTGATCCCTACAGCGCTTGAAATCTATCTAAATTTTATTCAAAGCACCAGTAGCAAATATGTCTCTATTGCTTTCTGGTTAACGAACGTTTTCCCATGTTGCAACCGTAATTGCACTAGAAATTCCACTGTTAGACTCGGACACGTTCGCCATAGTCCATCTAGACGGACCCTAGTTCTGCTGAGCATAACCTTTTTGTCTTTCACTCATCTTTTAAAATTGGGCCAAGTTATCATTATATCAGCCTAACGTAAAGGTTATGCCGCTAGGGACTTGGTATCAACAATAAGCAAATGCAAATTTAAAGTCATTGACATCGTCAAGATTTTTCAAACTTACCTCAAACAGGATTACATACTACAGAACAAGGAATCCACCGTGGGTTTTGTTGCACACAAACAACAACTAAAGGTGTCGACCTTGACCGCCAAACTCCGCCAACTTGGGCAACACTCACTCATGGCAGTTTTAGTGAGTAAAGTAGTAAAATAGGTAAATAAGCTGCGTTGAAATTCATCCAAATTAGTACTTTTTCCGCAGTTTGGTGAAAACAATGATGGGGAATGGAGTCTTGTTCTGTAGTATATTGGAAGATGCTACAGAGTCATGTTTGAGGTAAGTTTGAAAAATCGTGATGAGGTAGATGACTTTAAATTGGATTTGCTTATTGTTGATACCAAGTCCCTGTACAGGGGCATAACTTTTACGTTAGCTGTATATGATAATGTCCAAAAAGGTTATTGCTCAGCAGACCAGAAAAACTAAGAAGGACCCTCGCCTCGTTCATCCCTGTGTCCATCCAATGTGACCTCGCCACTCCGCGCTCGGTGGCGAGGTGGGCAGTGGGAAAACGAGAGTCTTCTATAGATGGACTAAGGGACAACCAGCGTACTTAGCGTGACGTCAGCGTTTGTTGATCCGCACTGAAGATTTTAGGGCTTGAGAAGCAATTATTCGTTGGATTTTGGACATGTGAAAGAGGTAAAAAATCTGTGAGTAGAGTGAATATTCGAACTCAGGATAGTGTCAGGTATTTATAGAATTCCGTTTCGAGGGTTCAAATGCTTCAAATTACCGGGGAGGGAAGGGGGATAACCGCGATAAAAAAAAATTCTCGCAGCCTATTCATTTGTACGGTCATGAAATACTAAAGCATTTTGAATACACTTTTTCCCAGATCCTAGCGTGCGAGCTAGGAGGTCTGGTTCTGAAACGGACTAGGGCAGGACTGAGAATCACTCAGAAGTTATGAGTCCGACCAGAGAAGAGGTCCGACGGGCATGGTGCGAGACCGTCATGACGTGATTGAATACAGAAACGAACCACTCAAATGGTAATTACCCCAATATTCTCGTTACTCTCTTTTTGGACTAAGATTCACTAAAGGTTTGTGACTCTGTTCTCCAAAAATGCTCTGGTCATAGTCGGCATTATGCCCATCCCAACCATAATGTTCAGCATCGCTGAGTGGCTTGTCTTCTTTTACTCGGGTCACTTGTGTGTATGAGGTTTGCACGAAATTTGTAAGATGAGGACGGTACGAACGAGGGGAAAAACAACAGCCTGCTCATTTGGGAAATTGTTTGTTACAGTTATAGAACCAAATAAGATTACAAATCCTAGCGTTTCACAACACAAAAACCTCTCCAAAGACTTCTAGGGTGATTTCTGATGAGAAAAGGCCACGACCGATCGTGTTTGATGTAGGAAAAGTTGTTGTAGACGTGTACACGACTTGACTGGCTGTTCAATGGAAACAGGCCACGTGGTGAAAGGGTAACATTTGGACCAATCAGAGACAAGCTCGGACAAATTTACTTCCGCTCCAATCAGCAAAGCTTTTATGTGAGTGGCGGTATATTGATAAAATTGAGACGGGTGTACTGATGGACACTATCGCCAAATTTGGCACGTGAGCACTGTGATTGGTCCAAACTCGCCACGTAAAGTTGAAGAAAGGTTGCAAGTATTGATAAGTTACAAATCAGTTTGTATACATCAGGAAAAAAAGCCCGTAAGATCGCAAACAGCGGAGGGGGAAATAGCTCCAATCAACCAGTTTGGTTTATTTCCCTTTACCAATGTGCAGCTGGGATAAATGATGATGTAAGTGTGCCTGTTCACGACGTTTGCGTTTTAGTTTATTATCTTAGTTTTATAACTTACATAAAAGGCCTGAGTTACAATACCATTAAGCAATTTATAAACAAAAAAAAATTAAAAAAAAAAAAAAAAAATAAACAACAAGAAAAAAAAAGTGCCTCAAAAAACCAAAAACAAAAACTCAACAAAATAAACCATTTACTCAGTTTTATAATTCAATTTACTTTTAGGTTTTAAATTAGTTTTATGTGGTGGCATAACAATGAAATAAAAAATTAAGCATGTGCCTGTTTAATCTATAACCCTTCTGGGTTAATTATAACCCTTTTAAACAATTTTTATCTGTTTACTTTCATAATTATAGTTAAAAAACAAGAAACAAGAAAGAAAAGTGCCCAAAAAACAAAATAAAACCTCACCAAAATAAACCATTAGTTTACTAAGTTTTATAATTCAAATTTACATTTTTTTTTTTTTTTTAATTTTTTAGGTTTTTTCTTTTTTTAAATAAAAAATTAAGCATGTGCCTGTTTAATCTACAACACATTCTGTTTAGCACCCGTGACACTGGTTAATTATAACCTTTAAAACACTTTAATCTGTGTACTTTCATAATTATAGTTAAGATATAGTAAGGTACATACTTCAACCACTAAATGAAAACACATAAGCAACACACTAAACAAATTCAAGTGTGTAGAGTGTAAACATAAACTTGTTTAAATATTATAATAAATAATATGCATCAAATAGTAAATTAATATCAGAAAAAAATAAAATATTAAAAGATTAAAAAAGGTTTCATGTTTATAATCTACAACCTGAATGTGTGTAGTATCGGGCTTATGTCTTCATATTTAGGTATTCTTTCTAAGCTTTACTTGTAATTCTGAACGTAAAACACAATAAAGTGTTTGAAAGTGTCAAAATTAAACACATGCACGTGCCACATACATGTGGTACATGTATATATTAAAATATATAGGACTACTTAGAATTATAGCAACCTGGACTATAAGTTAGAATACCTGTGTAAGTTTTGTTCACAAAATTATTGTTTCAATTTTATAACTATTTTGTTGAAATTACTTAATCAAAATACAGTGATTAACTTGCAGTAAATCATGTGTTGTATGGTTTTCTTCAAATTGTAGTAACATTATCACTACAAAGTTCAGCCTCGAAACCAAGAACATAATGCAGCCGATGTTAGGCAAAATGGGTCGAATGGAGCAGGCAATAAGAGCAAAACACCTAACCTTGGGTGAAGAAATTTATAGAAATATTGATAAAAAGTCCACCAATCATAAAGGACTCCTTTATTCCGTAATTGGTCCCTGAATCTATCAAAGAAGATTTTTCCGGGGGGGTTTCTTTGAAGAAAGTGCAATATTTTCTGAAATATTCAATTTGATCGTTTGATTAAAATTAAACTAAATGTGACTTGGCAAAAGCATTTTGTTAATTGCGAGAGTTTCTGATCGAAATAATGGATATTAATTGCGCAGATTTTCTAATAAATGTTAACACTTGCACTTGGAGAAGGCACTAAGAAATGTTAATGTTTACTGAGAAACTTGAAATTGAGAAAACCTGAAAAGAAAAGTGACCTTGGAAAAAAACCGGAAGCTAAGTGTTCATATCCTGATAACGGTATCGGTCGGTTTAGATGCCTAAATTGGCCTTATTTTGACAGAGCCGTTTAATTGGCTAAAACTCATGGTTAGCATTATCACTATAAGTGGTAGGAGGACAGTATTTTTACGGGATAAAACGAATTCGATTTCACTGTGATTGAAATTATTTTAAAAAAACCACAACTAATACAAGAGAAATTGTTTTTGACTTGGCGAGACTTTAAAGACACGTTGCAAAAGCCCATGTCATCTGGCATTCCTTAAGAATAGTCATGCCTAGTTATCTTGTGAGCCATTGGAAATTGACCTGGGACATAGGCCTAATAATGAACTCAAAATAACAAGTATAATATTTAACCAAATACATATGGTAGTTGTTATGAATGTTTCATTCTGATGCAATCAATGACCGGTTTTACACCATGAAGCCAGGACGTCTACCTATATATTCTAACCCTCGTCCGGCCGAGTGGATTTTTATATAACTATTTTCACGTAATTAACTTCTAAAAGGCTGCATGTAATCGTTACTAACTAGCTAATTTCACTCCTTTGTTGACAGAAACGAATTGAAACTTAAGGGGGTGTTGGTAGGAGGGGAAGTCCTGCACAAGTTAGGGTTGAAACTCCAAATGTTGAAAAGTAATTATTTAAACGTATCATATCAAACACTTCAGAATTGGTGTATTTGTCAAGTAGTTCACTGATAAAACAACATGTCTGTAACATATTTCCGAAAAAAATTACTGTTAAGTCAATAATACCGATTTTTCTTTAAAGGGGGATGGCCCGATTTAAGGATATGAAGTTTTCATCTTGATAGATTGACCTTCACTCCAAAACCCCATCTGTAAAGTTTCGCGTCGATATCTCAACCCGTTTTGATGCGAGAGCTAAAAACGTGATTTTGTAAGCCCCATAGAGTACTCTGTAAAATTAATATTGGTCGACCAAAATGGGGCACATTTTCGCTCATAACTTCCAAACCAAACATCCTTTGGCTCTAAGATTTCACATTTTTGTTGACAGTGCTTACTTATGACGTCATTATGACGGCATAGTACATCATGCATATGAAGCAAATTTTGTATGAAATTAGAATTTGGTACATACTACATACCAAAAATATATCATTTGAATGTGTTTTAAAGCGGCACTGGCACATTTTCACAAAATATGAAATTTCTTCAATTTGCTCTCAAATGATAGTCTAGGCCATTGGAAGAACAGAGATATATTTTACACATAAAAATAACATACCCCAAAACAGACAGGGACATTGAAATGAGGATAAAGACATCCAGGTAATTTGTAGGCCAACTTTTAAGTTTTCCATAACTTTAATCAACAAATGTGTATATTATGTTATATGGCCTCCATTTTTCTGATTAAACTTTTAAAAATATTATTTTCTCAATTTTATTTGAGAAAAGATTTCTCACGGGAAAAATACTTTGTTTACTATAAAGGAGAGAAAGGGGAATACCCCTAGTTTGTTTTGCTAAGTGCACCTGTTTAGATTGCACAATAGGGGAGTGGGGAATTCCCCAAGGATGCTAAACTTAGAAACTTGTTTATGTTTTGAGATCAAAACATGGTAAGATCAGGGAATTTCCCCACAAAGTTATATATGGAAAGTGATGTGATTCAGGTTATGTTTATGCATGATGCTGTTGTAATGTCTATTTTTAGACTGGGATCTTTGTGAAGTCAGTATATATTTGAGATTTGAGTTAAGTCTCGCCGTCAGCAGATGCAATCAGCTATACAGTATAATTATAGCTAGTTTTATCTACAATAATGGTAGATTCATGCTCCACACAGTGCCAGGATTTATTATATTGTCAATTCCATGTGAGCAGAGTGCTGTAATTATTCTACTGTCGTCTTTGAAGCCGAAAGTGCTGGGAATCAAAATAGGATTCCAAATTGTGGACAGATAGAAATCGTGGTGATTATCTTGGA
>JAMKCH010002405.1:0-150139 GCA_023653785.1 Ophioderma brevispina
AGAGTTAGTGAACAGAGAGTTGCAGACATAGACATTTGTGAAGCCTATGTCGATGATCCCTTGTGTACAGTGAAACATTGGAAGAACAACATTTAGAACAGCTCCAATCAGCTATTGAGAAATTATCTCAGGCAGTTTTAACTGTGAATCTGGGAAAAGGGGAATTTTCCATGCAAAGTCACATAATACGTAGGGCATTTGAAGGACAAGGGCAAATTAGGCCAAGCACTGCAAAGTGGAAGCAATTGAGAAATTCCCAACACCACAAAGCAAAAGAATCTCAGAGATTTTAGGTATGGTCGGGTATTACAGGAAATACTCTCCAAATTTCCGCTGACCAACCTTCTGAGAGAAACGCAAATTTGTCTGGTCAAGCAATGCCAAAAAGCGTTTTGAGAATCAAATCTATTTTGGATGAGCCCATTTGTGATTGCGCCATATTTCAGAAACAATCACGTTGGCAGTTGATCCAGTGATGTAGGGCTGTGGTGGAGTTCTCATGCCAGCAGATGAAAATGATGTAGAATTACCTGTATGTTATTACTCTAAAAGTTTGACAAACTCATAAAATACACAACATTGGAGAAGAATGTCCTGCATGCTACTGTCCATTGCAAATTGTTGAAGTGTACTTGTAAGTACAACAGTGCAACCCAGTTCTAGTGACACGGATCACACATCCGTTGACTTCATCCCAACATTAAACAGAATCAGAAGATCTGTCAGGTGGAGTTTAACTCTACACGAATACAATCGGACATAAAACATATCAAAGGAAAGGAAAAGGTCTTGGCAGATGCCTTGTCCAAGCTGCCTAAATTTTGTTCAGAAATTTAGTATTAACATTTTAATGTAATATTGACTGAAGGAAAGGCCAGGAATGCAAGAACATTATAATAAAAGTGAAAATTTACACCGTAACTGTAAAGTAAAATTAACCACAAAACGGTTCAAGGTATAAAGCCATATTTTTGGAAAATTTTCATTTCATTCAAAGTTTCTTTTTAAAGGGTGAGATGTTTGTATGGCCTCCATTTTTTCTGATTAAACTTTTAAAAAATAGTATTTTCATCATTTTATATTTGAGAAAGATTTTCTCACGAAAATCACTTTGTTTTAGCATATAAAGGGAGAAAAGGGGATTCCCTTGAGTTGTTTATGCTAAGTTCACCTGTTTAGATTGCACAACCATAAGGGGAAGTGGGGAAGTCCCCAAGAGTGCTAAATTGTAGTCACTGACTCAGCTTGTTTTATTCTTTAAAAGATCAAAGGGATGAATTTAGTATTCTTCCCACCACTTAAAATCGGCACCTTTAACATGCCGGTTTATTTTTCCGTTAACGTTGGCCGAATTCGTAGCTTTGGCGGAATCACTACATTCTTTCCGATCAAACATTGCAGAATCTGGGAATTCCCCCACAAAGTTAATCCTTATATAAAGTGATGTAATTTATTGGAAATCTGGATTTGATGGTCTGCAAGTCAGTTTTATCATGAGGATGATGTAATGATTAATTGTTAGGAAAGGAAATCAGCTGTGTGAAGATCAATAGGAGTTTGTGACTGAGGACTGAGGCCATCAGTTGAAATCAGAGGAGCTGAACTATAGCTCTGGAGCTATACAGTATATTATAACTAGTTTTTCTCTACAATATGGTAGATATTTGGCGTTCGTACATCTAGTGCCCAGGATTTAATATTTTGGATGCCGCCCGGCTTGATAAGCTAAATTGTCTACTGACTGCTGTCGTCTTGTAAGCCAAAGAGCTCATGTTTGGAATCAACAAATGGATTCCAATGTGTGGTCCTATATGAGGAAATAGCGACAGACTGATTGGTGGTATATTGCCTGATTTATATTGTGGACCTTGTCGTCGAGGAAAAATCCGCCGTCGTCTTGAACTGCTGGACCCGATTACCTTCAGGACTGAGAAAGTTCCCTTGGAATTATTACCCTGATTTTTGTATTACTGTGCCCCCCCCGGGGGCTGTCATTTTGGAGTCTTCGCTGTGAGACTATCGTGAACGGCACGCTACAGGGGACATCCATTGGACATTCTTGTTTTTACAAATTAAGTATAAATAATTGTGTGATAATGTGTACTTCTGATTTATGTAATGTTTTGGACATCAAATTCTTGAACCAAATCAAGTAAGATCATTTAAACTTTTTAATTATTATATTCAGATCACTTGTCACAAGGCTCATTTTATTGGGTTGGAAAGGTATTTCCTGACCTAGGCGTTCCACGAGACGTCATACATTATAGTCGGGTGAATATGGTCCAAGTTATGGCCTGACCGTAGAGTTGATATCTTACAATTTTTTTGCTTAAATAGGGTGTGGTAGAATCTAATCTGTAATCTTGCCGGGTGCCACCTGGGCAGCCTTGGGCATTTAAGAATCCAAGATTGCGTCGCCATCAATGATCATTATTTCATTCAACCATATGTATCAAACTATGAGTTATAGATATACTATAAGGACCATTACAAGTTCATGGCACTTATAACATTGAGTCATACCTCAAATTCAAATGGGGAAGCCAATCTAATAATTTTATTAAAATATGCCCTATAACAGCAAATACCCTGCGATAAAAATAAACATGAAGTCCTCCTTAGATGATGTTGTTTAACACATAAATATATTTCTGATACATTTAACGTTGTAACATGCGTAACTTAATATGGCACCAAAACCTGAATTCTTCAAAAATAAACTTGAGCTAATACCAGTTTTCTGGGTCAAAGAATCTAAATATGACACTCTTGGGTTATCATTTGTTTTCCCAATATGGCCGCCACTGACACTAAGCTGATATTTTTGTTCATTACTTTGCACAAAATGTCACTTGATTTGTTTGTATATCAGTTTCAGGATCAGGGAAGCAAAAGGAAGTACTTTGGAATTAATACCCTTGTGAAGCCAATGCATTCCAATATGGCCAGTCTAGTTACACCCAATAAACTTTGGAATGAGGTGTATATTACTGATGTTATCAGGGCAAACTAAACCCAATTATGACAATAAAAATATTAATGTATTTTTCTCCAATATTATTAATATTAAGCCCATAATATCACAGAAACAGACTCCATTTTCAAATTGCATTCGTTGATATTACAATCGTTAGTGGTAGGCATTAATAGGTAAAGGTTAGTTATAGAGGTTATTAACTCAGAAAAGCCATAGAAATTGGAATTGGAAAAACATTTCACCAAAACAAGACGTACTTACTAGCCCAGCATTGTGTCCGATGTACGTGAAAGGTCATAGGGTGCTGAATATCAAAGCACCAGAGTTACCGAATCCAGCAGATTTGGGATGGGCTTTCGAAAGTCCAATGCACAGTGGGAGGGGGAAATGGATGGACAGTTCCAGCTACTGGTGAACCGTATCGTGCCAATCATCAATTGTAGATGTACCAAGGTATGCAGAGGACATTGTAAATACCAAGACAGACAGCTTGGACTTACAACATGCAAGTGCATGGATCTAATGAACAATTTTCACCTTTTTCTATGAACACAGGCATCTTTATTTAGGTATAATAATAATACATAAAAGGGCTTGTTTTTGTGTCTCGACAAATTTCACTCTTTAGTATATGTTATGTAGACATGACATCTCAAACAATTACAAAATAGCAAACTACAAGAGGTGCCAATTTCAAGCTGTTTGCACTGTGGTACCAGACCTGCCCTGCATTGTTTCGTATGGTTCACGTTACAATTATTTTGATGATGCCACACTCGCTGCCATAAGATTGTTTATTTGATCTGTTTTTAGATCCGTGTTGCAATTCAAGAACTCGTTGACGTTCACCATGCTCCACACTTTAACGCGACATATGGATAAAAAATATTCAGACATAATGAAAAGGACCCTTAACTTGAAATCACGTATACAGTTGAAAACAATTGGATGGTTACCCTTCTGTAAAAACAGTAAAAACAGGAAAGAGTTCCAGAGGGGGAGGTGGCAGTTCGTGGCCAATTTCTGGAAAAAGGATGCTGACATGACTGCCCAGCATTTACCAAACTTGAAAAAGCATTCTGTCATCGATCACAGACCTTGCTATTGTATATGTGCAATCCCAGCAATCAATCTTTCACTTGCCAGATCAAATCTTACTACAAGCCTAAAGTAACATGCCTGAATCTGGTGAATGTTTGCTTTTGAATTGTGTCACCAACACATGTAGATACACGTAAATTCTGTGTGGGATTTGTTCAAACACCTGGTTTCTGTCCAGAAATGTGCACGACTGCCACTTCCCCCTCTGGAAAAACTCTTCCTGTTTTTACTGTTTTCACAGAAGGGAAAACATCCAAATTGTTTTCAAACTTGTGGAAGTGATTCAGGTTTAAGGGTCCTTTCATTATGTCTGATATTTTTTATGCATTATGTCGCTTTAATTGAAAATGGCGGCTTCCACACTGCAAATGCTGTTGGGTAAAAATGGGTGAGGGGCAAATGACCTTACTGTTGGCAAAAAAAATGGTCGGGTTTGCTTACCAAGCGCTCAGAATGAAATCTGCACTGCATTTTGTGGTATATCATGGCCAGTATGTGGTTTGGTTGATAAAACCAAAAGACTTTTAGTCTACACTATCTGAATATTTTATAATTGCATATAATTATGTGGTTACAAAAAAATTTTACCCAACTTTTGTGTCTGTTGATCACCAACCATTTTTTGACCATCAGAAGGTAGTTGCCAAACAGCCCTTTTACCCAACAGATTTGCAGTGCAGGGGTGGTCTTTTTTTAATTTAATTTGACAAATTACAGGGATCTTGTTAAGTACTAGGCATATATATTGCAATTTCCTTAATAGCATCTCGAAAGTTAGTTGACTGGTTATTCCCTTTAAGAAAAAGGGTCAATTTTAAAAATGGCTGTTCAAAAACACAAGGACTGATATTTTAAAACTTGTCATATTTGGTCTTCTGGGCCATATCATTTTGAGCAAGATATGAAAAGTGTCAACTTTTGTGCAAATTGGTGGCCAATATTGGAAAACAAAATACCTGACAGAATATATTTAAAAAAATGTCATTCGATCCCCTGGCATTCAAAACATGGGAAGACACAAAGATCAGTGACATTATTAATCCAGATATGGGACATTGATATTTGTGAATGGCAGTTATTTTTAAAAGTGGCCACCGCGGCCGCTACAGGTCTAATCCAGCTGGGGGGTCCCATTTTGAAATGATTGGTTGGGTGTAATGCTTGGGCGTCCAAAACTCAGGGGCATCGGTGACAGAGGACGCCAAAAATAGGGGTCTTTGAGTGAGAGACAGCCAAAATGTCCCAAAATATTTTTTTTCGGGTGACAAATTTGCCAAATTTTCCAAAAAAGTTGGGTCTTTTTTGAACATTTGGCAAAAATTTCAGCCAAAATAGGGGTCTTTGGGTACAAATTTTCAGACTTTCCCAAAAATAGGGGTCTTTGGGTGATAGTTTTAAAAATTTTCAACAAATATGGGATCTTTGGGTGACATTTTGGCAGAATACTAAATTCTTCCCCATAAAACCATAGAGTTACATAAACAAAACCTATATACCCCATCGGCCATCCCCTTTACCTCCAGTACACAAAACCCGGACTTGAGTGACCTTGTTATCAAACACCCCATTCAACCACCTCTATGATTCCACTTAGCCCTGCATGAGGTGCATATAGCTCGACAGTGAAGGAGAGAATAGAAGCTGAGAGAGGTAACATACCGGTAGTTATCTCTCAAGGAATAAATGCCTTAGAACCATATAAATAAGACGAATCAAAATCAAGATATTAAATCTAAACATTACAAGCTATATGTTTTACAAAAAAAATCAATGAATCCTTTAGCATACCTGTGCATTTGGGGATACAAGCCCATGTGTTAGATATGTCAGTAGTTCTTAATGATGAGTTGGCGCGGGAACATGCTTCGTCCCACACGTGTTTGGTTGCATAGGGAGACCAGTATTTGCATAGCTGGGGTCAGATGGGTCAGTTCACTGCAGAATGAGGGCGGCAGCCTTAATAATTGTTGGGAAACTTTGCCTTGTTAAAGGGACACAATGGCATGAAAAAAATATTCAGACGTAATGAAATGGACCCTTACTGAAATCACTTCCATAATTTGAAAACAATTTGGAAGTTTACATAAACACAGTAAAAACAGCAAGAGTTACAGCAGATTCCTGTCACGGAAAATCAAGGTGTTGACAGTCCCTGTCAGAATTTAGGCCTACAGTGTATCTAAAATTGATAAAATATACTGGCAGCTATTAATTTCCATTACACTACGATCTGAAAACAAGATTAATTCACACTTTAAATGGAATCTTGTGCAAGTGCAAAATGAAAATTGAAAACCGCATCGAAATTGTCTTCGAGTTATGAAGTTTACTTGTTTTTGAAGATGGCCGCCTATTTTGAGTAATAGCAGAACTAGTGATTTATGTCTGAAGTATTTTCAACACCGTTTTTCTTTTGGGGTTAATTTTGCTGATAATGATGCTAACAACAGTTTTCATGGGAAAAAAGCTGGATATTTCTATCATTTTCTTATGAATTATAGCAAACTTTTTAAAAATCCGAACTTTTCCGGAACATTTCCAGAAAATACCGAAGCCAAGACTTACGTGCGCAAGTTAGTGTCAAAATTGTTGTGGCATTATATTGGGAGTCAGACGAACACATAGGCCTACGGGCCCGCCTACGGGCCTATACACACACACATACACACACACACACACACACACAAGTACAGGGGCGGATCCAGGAATTCTCAATGGGGGGCGCCCGTCACTATTCGCTTTTAAATCGCTCGCCGGGTAGACCCAATTTTTTTTTTCACTCGGTTCTAAATTCTGAAGAGCGGGGGGGGGGGGGGGGGGGTGGTGGAGCCTATATTTTATAGTTTTCAAGCACCAGAGCACCAAAAACAAAACAACAACAAGAAAGATACCCCCTGACTCTTAGAATTTCAATCAGAGTGAAAACAATTGTGTCTTACCGGCGAGCGCAGCGAGCCTGGAAAAATTTACAAAATTGTGTCGGCAAGGGCGCCCACAAAAGGTCATTTTCCCTAGATATACAGGGCGCCCGGCCCCCTGTGCGGCAAAAGGCATTTTTCTACATCTACAAGGCGCCCGGCGCCTTTGGTTTGCAAAAAATAGGGGGGGGGGGGGCACGCCGGGTGCCCCCCCAAATCCGCCTATGCACGTACACGTATGGTGAATATTGCATTATTCCGTATTTCAATGTTACCGATCCTCATATATTGGTGTTGCTGCTTTGTGATTTACGTAATGATAGAAATATTAAAAAGATGAGTATGAAAAAGAGGAGAGAAAAGGAGACAGCCTCAAATAGATTTATCTTACTATCCTGTAGGCTAGTCAGTACCGTTTGCGCGTATATAACGCAATAGCCAATCTTTGTTGAAAGCTTGCTTGCCCAAATGTATATTGCCTGAGTCGGTATTTTCCCGAACTATGTGTGCAAATAAAAAGAGCTATTTTAGCTCATTGACAAAACGAATCTGGCATGATTTCCCGGTTGAAGGTAATTTTGTGAGTTGCGAGTTGAAAGTTGCGAGTCCGTGGTGCAAGTCAGTAGCGCTATCCCCGGAAGGGGGGGGGGGGGGTCGAGGAGTGGCAGTTTCCCCCTCCCCCCGAGAGCTTCTGACCGGAAAAAAAGCTGAAAATAATGCTAAAATCAGCCTTTTTTGCCTGCTCATAGGAAATCCCCTCCAAACCATGAAAGCTGCCTCCAAATGCTTCTAATCATCCTCCAACCGGGAAAATCTGCCTCAGAACAGTGAATTGCGTCCCCGGACAAGTGACCTTTGTTACGCCCCTGATATTAGTGACGAGTTATTGAATGCGAGTTGCGAGTTGGATTTTGCTGTTTGAAATTTTTCGAGTTGTCACAATGGCGAGTTGAGAGTTTCGCTCCCTCTCGTTGCGAGTTCTTTTCAATTCAAGTATTTGGGAGATATATCAACATGTGAAAAAGTTTTATTTTTTGCCCATTTAGACCTCGACTAACTTCTTTCTGTCAAACTATTCAAAACGCTACTTCTACATATTATATATAGTTGATCACGTGAATCACTGTATGTGTGTAGTTTGACATCCCCTACAAAAGTTACTTTATGACACTTGATCAAATGTCATTTGGGATCACAAGGTCAATTACTGATTTTCACTAACATGCTTATGTTGCAGGTAAGTGACTCGTGCAGGTGGTGTCGTTTGAGACCCTCTACAAGGGTTTACCAAATTTTACAAGTCATTCGAGGTCATTTTCGGTCTGAGTCTAAAATATCGTTAAAAAAAAATCATATCTACAGTAAGCAAGGTAGCCCATTGGATCTACTTGCACAGATGAAATTTCATAAGTTCAATGAGTCATTGAGGGGTCATAAAAGGTCACTTTCTTTCGTCTGACACTAAAATATCTTTAACAAATCCAGTGTGCCCGTGAAACTTTATTGCCCTATAACCATTAAACTGCAGTAGGGAAGCTATACTTACTTTAATCCAGAAAAGTTGGTACACCTTTTCGTAACACAATTGCACGCTCTTGGTATTTTGACTCCTGTACAAACATTGTCCCTCCGAAAATACCCGTCCCCGCTCTCTTGATTCTTTTAGACTTTTGGACGTTGTGCTTACCTACAAAATGCCCAAGTTTGGTATATAAAATTGAATTGAGCCCATATTTATTGGTCGAGTTATGAGTTGCAAAACTATTGGCAAATTGGGAAAGACGCTAAAATAGCGAGAGTGCGAGACCGATAAATATTGGGCGTAAATCATTCAATTTTATTATCATGTTTTGGATCCAATATACATTGGATACACATGGATCCATACAAACATAATGGCTGCAACAACTCTTCGAGGGTCGGTCGGTCGGATTTCTTTTTAAAGATGAACTTCACTGTGTTACTCTAAAATAAATACAACATGCTACTATTTATTTTGTTTTGAATGACATAGCAAAGATCGTTTATTTTACTTCTTGTTGTCTTGTTTTGAGATAGTCTTTATGTTGATAAAAAATAATTATAAATGAAAATCATGGGAATTCTTATTTTGTGCAAATTGCAATGTTTTTTTGAGTCGGCAGGTTTTTCTGGGGTTGGTCGGAATATACGGTAAACATTTTTTTTGCCTAAAGAAAATGCATGTTTAGCGTCCCTCTCGCTTTCTTTCTTTAGTCCGCTTCAATTTTCTGTTCATTTTTGTAAACCATTTAGTCATAACTTTATAAAAGCAATGCCTCTGGGCCGTTCCCGGTTAACTTCTTTAGAATGGGCACGAACACACTTCTTTTCGCTGATTACCAATAATAAAATGAGCTTGTTGGAGGACGCTGTTTCGCACTTACCGAGGTCAAAGTACCATATCAATAAAAAAATATTAAAACTGTGCACTATTAAGTTAAAAACGTCACACGAACATACTATAATAGCCTACGCTATTTTGGAAGCCATATTGAAAATCTGCAAAAACATCGTGGTCGATCTTTGCGACGGTAAACTTTCTGAACAAACCACATGCCTGACGATGTTCTTGGATGTCTAAGGATCCTTTTATAACCGATGGTCGCCTGGTGAAATCAACAAGAAAGTGCATGATTTTCCATGCTGTAAGGTTTACGTATGAGCTTGGGCGGGTCGCGGTAAAAATGAAAATTTCATTACTCCCTGCTTTTTAAAACCCGGATGCTATACATGTTTTTCTACTCGGCCTAATTTTCTTTTTTTTTGCTTCGCAAAACGTACAAAAACTGAATAATCGTGTGTGTGATATTTATTTAAAGCAATAATAGCACTGTTTGAACATCTCATTTATTATGACAAAACCAGAATACAACACAAAACTTATTGCCGGCGGCACACTTTTGACAACTGATTTGGATTATTTAGTCCACTAAGTACATCCTGTGTAAATTTTACGAAATTTCATTGCGGCCAAATATAATTTTTCTTTAAAATCTAGTTTTCCACGTCTTTCTATGGAAAAAATGGCATATAGAGGGCGCTATAACACACAAATCAAGACCTTTGTAGGTCTATATGGCAAGATTCCCGCAATGGATTTGTCTGATTTTTTCAGAGATAATAGCTCTTGCATGTCCCTACTTATATCAGTGTGTCAAAATGGTGTCGCCATTGCTTAAAGTTGTTCTAAAAATAAAAGAGACAATTTGTATGGGGTCAAACAGCCGTGAAAACTCCCCGATTTTCGATTTTTTTGCACAGTTGTGTTGGTAATTCAACTACACCTCTGAACGGTAATGCTCAAAATTGTGCATTTGTCATAAAGAAGGGATGTTACAAATAGAATCAGCTGCTGTGCTGGAAATGCCAAATGTCTGTCCTTCCATTATAAATTAGCGCTATCTCACAAAAAACGACTCCCAAAATTGACTTGCATTAACCAACAGAACAGGTAATGGATGACTGTGGACATGACGCTATTTCATATTACTTCAGCGGCCGATGAATTAGAATCTGGGATCCCTGAGGTTAATTATTCCAATAGCATGTTCAGCGGGTATACTCGACAATACCAACGTAACTGTGCGAGAATGTCAACATTTTTGAAGTTTGGGAGCGCTTTCCAAATTGTGCTATAAAGGGGCACTACCCGATCCTCAGCCTCGACCTCACCTTTCACACCATCAAACCCGAGATACTGGTATCATTAGAAATCTTGTATTTTCTTCATATCTGCAAAATATTTTGACTGACTTCTTTTCCATTATGATGCTAACAAGCTAAATATGATTTGTTTATGGTTACCTGAAAATACACAAAATTCTGCTCACATTAAAATGGTACGTCTGGTTCAAATGAAACTTTGGAATATAAAGTATGTTGGTGATGGCCATTTCTACGATAGAGAAAAGTTTACGTCGCAATCAGGTAGGGCACCTTTAATGATGCCAGAACTCTGAAAATACTTCGCACAAATTATTACACTGTAAATTAAGTGTTTAGAAAATGGAGACAAGATTCGTGTTTAGATAGTTAAATGTTTTAGCATTTAAACACCATAAATTTTCTGTTTAATTTCGAAGCACATTTTTTTTAGAATTTAAACATATCAGGCATTTAAATGACTTTACCCAGGGGCATTCGGTGAAAAAAATAGGGGTCTTTGGGTGAGAGACAGCCAAAATGCCCCAAAATAGTGGGTTTTCGGGTGACAAATGTTCCAAAAATGGGATCTTTTTAGACAATTTTCAAAAATTTCACCCAAAATAGTGGGTGACAGTGGTAAAATTTTCAAAAAATATGGTGTCTTTGGGTTACTATAAGAATCAAAGGTGAAACAGCTGAAGAGCGCCTTGACACGTGGTTTCAGCACTTTAGTTCTCTAACACCAACCTTGATGAACCTTTCTTCAATCACAAGAGACATCCTTCTCATCCAGACTGGACATTTCACAATAGAGGAGCTTTAGATCTGCCTGAAGAAACTGAACAACACCAAGACTCCTGGTTCCGACCACATTCCTGCAGTAATCTAGAAAAATCCGCTTTTACACTATCAACTGTTAGAATTTTGTAACAACATACACCTACATGGGAAACAAACCACTGCCTTTTCAACATCGTTCATCATTCTTCTACCAAAGAAAGCCGACCTCCAACAACCCCAAAACTTACAGAGGAATCACACTGTCACCACTGGCCTCTAAGATCTACAACTCATGCTGCTCAACATAATCACTCCTCACATAGATCCCATTCTTAGACGGAACCAGATTGGTTTTCGCAAAGGTAGATCAACATTAACATCACCTCAGATACTTGCCCTCAGAAGGATCATGGAGTTGAGATTTTCCAAGAGAAAAACTTTAATTGTATTTGTAGACTTCTCCAAGGCTTTTGACAGTGTAAGCAGGGATGTAATGCTGCATATTCTCACCAACTACGGTGTCCCAGATGAGACTGTCAAAGCAATTGCCATCACGTATGATGACCCATATAGCTTTGTGCAGACCATGGATGGACCCACAAAGGAGTTTCTAACAACTACCGGAATCCTCCAAGGAGATACTCTTGCTCCCATTTCTTTATAATCGTGGTTGCTTACATCCTCAGACAGAGACTTGACATCCTGAACGACAAAGGACTCACCATCAATCAAAAGCGTTCTAAACGTCACCAAAGTCAGTATCTCACAGACCTAAGGCTTGACTACGCAGATGATCTAGCTCTATCAGCCGATCTGATATGCGGTGCACAAGATCTACTAACATCACTTGGGAATGCTGCAGACAAAGTCGGCCTACATCGAAATGCCAAGAAGACGGGATATGTGACCATCAATGAGGAAGATAATCATCAACCTATCTGCATTACAGACGGTACTCGAAGAGGTCAGGAACTTCAAGTACCTAGCTAGGGTCATATGATGCCGACAGTAAGAAAGACTTCCTGTCAAAGGACAAACTTGGAATGCCTGCAATTATGACAATCTGGTATCTTCAATTCAACCAAGCTGAAGTTCTTTAGAGCTTGTGTAGAAAGTATCCTGTTATATGGATCTGAGAGCTACAGGATAGACTGGATGGCACCTACACCAGGCTTCTTATGGGCCATTCTTCGGGAAGTCACACACGTGACCGAACTTTACGTGCCCCCATGACGAAACAACCAATGTGGCGAAAGTGGAAACATTGTTTTTGGTCAAGTTTAGTCCAAACCTAACTTAAAATAATGTTTTCACTTTTGCTAGATTGGTTATTTTGTCAGTCACGTGTGCGACTTCCCGAAGAATGGCCCTTATGCGAGTACAAAACATTTATCCTGGCGTGAGCACATGACCAAAGCACAGATATATGGAGATATCCCTCCAATCTCATCTTCTGTTGCCCAACGCCGAGCACGATTTGCTGGTCACTGTCATTGTGCGATTGATCAAGTAGTCTCAGTCGTCGCATGTTGGAGGTACCGTGCCAAAACAGGGGCCGTCGCCCCTTTAACTACATTGACGTGATTGCTCGAGACATCCAGCAGGATTCATCTGACATCCCCAACTTAATGACAGACAGGGACATTTGGCGCTACATGGTGAACATCATCTCGGCTGCGGCCGCTAGATAGATAGATGGATGACATTTTCAAAATATATGGGGTCTTTGGGTGACAGCGATGCTGAAAATGGGGTCTTAACAGCCTTACATAATGTGTCACCTCCAAGATGGAAGTGCCACCCCCCGGGGAATTTACAGTGCATATGCTTAACCATATTAGATGACAAAATCACATTCAAATGAGTTTGGGTCATACAGCTTTTTATTAACTTTGGGATCATCCTAATTCTTAGCGTATATCTTGAAATCTCTCACATCATCACCATATAGTAACAAATCATCCGGGTAGAGATGTACGTCTCTTCCTGTATCTTCCGTATGGTCCTCCACTTGATCTTTTCTTATGCGTATTTCGATCACATAGTCCAATTTCCCATCATCTATTTTGCTCACTGGAAGACTGAACGAATCATCATAATTGTTTTCAGCGATAATATCAGTGTCATTTGATGGGGCAAGCTGGGTAAGATAGACCCCATCACCACAAACAGCGTCGTCTGCTACCTCTTCTCGCGATTCGTAAATCACTCCGCTCTTTTTGATTTTCTTAGCAGAATACTTGTCCGTATAGTGATAGTAAGTGCCATAATCTCCTGAAAATGTTAACATATTTGAATATTTTTTCACAGATATCAGATTTAGTGCAAAAATAACAGCCGTATGGTTTGTATGTTTTATTTCTCAGCTAAAGAATTACTTCAAAAAAGCAACAACACATTTTAGATTTTTGCACAGCTGCAATGGTTATTGGCTAGTAAACTATACATGTGAATGATAGAGCTTGAACTGTATCGCAAAAGGACTTTTGTAATTACGATAATTAAAGGTGCATTTCGTGATTTCAGCACCTTCTGTTTTATTCATTGATCACTAGCTATCCTTCAGAAAACCTTATTCTCAAAATTTGAGCTGATCCTGATCTTGCGGTTTTGTGTTATAAGCAATTGCTCGTTTCCCACGGTCCCATAGGCTACTGTGCTGTAATTTCTGTCCGTTTACGGACAGAAAATACAAAATTGCGAATTTCTTACAGACGAGACCGAATTTGCACGTAAGATTGGGCACACATGGTTTACTAAGGCTAACGGTTCAGATGACATAAAAATCTCAACATTTTTAAGGTAAGTCGGGGGGACGAGGCTGTGGATCACGAAATGCCCCTTTAAGGTTGTATACCGATATATAATTCAGTGGCTGCTGGAAACGCCCTTCCAATATGAGATAGCTAGGAAATAGAGCCATGTGCGTGTCTACGGTCATCCATTATTTGTTCCGTTGGTTCAGGTAAGTCAAGGAAGAGGTCAGCATCGTGAGGTGGCACTATATTTCACAATGAACGGACAGAAATTTTGACGTTTATAGCTCCGTTCTAGCTCAGCCGTTAAATTACAATCGGGGACCCCGATTCTAATTACAAAATCGCTTCTTTAACAAATACGCACTTTTGAGCATTACCATTCGTAGGTATAGTTTACTAGACAATTACCAACACAACTGTGCAAAAATCCTCAAAATTTGAAAATTGGGAGCACTCTTAAAAATGTGCTGTTACTGCTTTAAAATCATTTATGTGATCATAGTTTTGTTTTTCTGCAATATATTTGTTTTAGTTTACAGAAATATTTTAACAAACGTCTTGTAAACGATGAACACACGCGCGCGCGCTCGCAAACACACACACACACTCACATTATAACTCAATGTAAAACTCGACGTATGTACATGTATGTCTGTATGTCTGTCTGTCTGTCTGTATGTATGTATGTATGTATGTATGTATGTATGTATGTATGTAGGTAGGTACGTATGTATGTATGTATGTATGTATGTATGTATGTATGTATGTATGTGTACGCATGTATTGTCCAATGGATTATATGCAAAGATGGTTTTGTTTGACGGACTTCATTTTTTTCTCCAAGTAGGGTATGCACACACAAATGTACACGCATACCCATGCACCTCTACACACATACACACACACACACACACACACACACACGTACGCACGCGCACACACACATATATAATATACGCACACATTCACATTATAACTCGACGCACGCACATTTACATGTCTAAACTGAAACAGAATTTTACCTGTATCTTGGTCTGAATCCGACTCTTGTTCTGTAAGGAGAATTAATATTTCTGTGAGATAAATCATTTACAAAACTTTCGATGCGATATCATTAATTTTTTGCAACAAATGGATGTCGGCAGACAATTGATGTCATCAAAAGAAAGCAGGTTGTGAATTATTGTATTTCTTATGTATTTGGTTTCTTCACCTTGATATTTAGTACAAGTTGCTTAAAAAATATATCGCATTATTTTTTTATGAATTTTTCAAAAATTACAAAATAAATTCAGCATACAACTGAAATAACATTTGCGTGACTCGTTATATAGACATAGTCACATGGCACAAAACCCGTGACATTTGCAGTACGATCGTATTTTGCACTGTATGTCGGAACGTATACCAATGTAATGTACGGTTGCCATTTCCTGAGTTTAAAGTCTCTTTGTGCCCTAATCCGTGGTTACATAACATGTTCCATACGTTACATACAAATAGTTATAATCCCATATTGACATAAATTTGATGCTATTATTTTAACTAGTGGGAGGCCCGCGCTTCGCGCGGTTCTCCCGCTATATCATGTAGAAGTTTAGGCACACAGCCTGAATGGATGGAAATGGAGTACAGACTTTTCTATTGATAGTTATAGTTCTTTAGTACTAAGACCATAATTTTTGGAGGGTGGTGCAAAATTTGTTACAGTGCCATTTTTTGAAAATCCAATATGGCGACCATGTCCAAACACATAATCCCTTAGTATTTCCGATAGAGACAAATATTTCCTCGGTACGCCGGTGTTTTAAGCACGAGAAGGTGTTGGTAAAATAAGTTTATCATTACAATTGCACAAAAATCCAATATGGCTGCTACCATGTCCAAAAATCACGAATAAGCATTAGTATTTCCGATTAGAGCACAAATATTTCTCGGGCTACTCCGGTGTTTTTGTTTAAGCACGGAGAAAGGTTGGTTTGGTAAAATAATTTTATCATTACATTGCCACACAAATCCAATATGGATGCTCAAAAGTCAAATATGCTCTCGGAATCAGTAAAATGATTCGGTAACACCTCCATTATACCTCTTTACGCTACTTGAATACATGTGTGATGACACACCTAAAAATTTATGCAGGTGTTCAAAAATCTGTGACAATTGATCACACTCTGCATAGTGTTACTTTAACACCTCTAGAATGCATTTCCAACCATCCGGACACGTCAAGTGTTTCGGCACATTTTGCAGTTTAGAGGCTTAATTCCAGGGTCTATCGCATGCTTTATGCTTTACACTTAGAGATACATGTTTTGATCACTAGAAACCCTTATTTGGCATTTCTCTGTAATGGACATTTCAAAATTCAAGATGGCAAAGCCATACAGCCGCCTTTAAAATAGTAAACGTACATTATTGTGTGTTTATATTTAGTTAATCACTAATTATTATTATAAAAGGTGTAAATTAAGGTATTGGATAAGTATTTGACCAGTTGACATTCTGATGGGATTTCCGTTTCTTTTAACTGCAAAATTTTTAAATGGTGGCCAATGTGGCTGCCTTTTTTACCTTCTTTAAAACTAATAAATTACAATATTCTGTGTTATATTGTTAAAACACCCGAAATGATTTTTAAAGTTAAATTAACAGTATGATGTATGTCTTTGATCATTAATAACTCGTAATCTGGTATATTGTTTTTTGACACATCCTTAAATTCAAAATGACGCCAGTATATTATGACTTATGACAATTCGTAGGTTTTTAAGATCTTAAAAAAGGCGGCCATTTGGCTTCCATCTTGCATTTGTAAGTTTGTTAACACACTGGAAATGTCATGTATGAGTTCCTACTGAGGTATAGAGCGCAGAATTATGCCTCTTATCACATACTTGATGAGTTCTGGTCACTTGAATGATTTCACGGCATATTGGGTTTTAGGGTGGCCTATTGGATTTGATGGTAATGTTGTGATCAATTCACGTCCCATAACCGGTCCAAAAGATGCCTCGTGCCTTACAACCTGGATCTGTGCAGAAATTATGGCCATTTGAATAATTTGAGAGTGAAGCGGCCATATTGGATGATTTAGAAAATGGCACTGGCACGAAATTTTGCACACCCTACCAAAATTATTAGCTTAGGTCCTCATTGACAAAAACGATCAATAGAAAGGTCTGTACTCCATTTCCACCTCACCTTGTGGCCCAAAATTCCTCCTGCCTACTAGCTGATTAACGGAAGCGACCACTGAAACAGGACGTCACTGAAACAGAAGCGATCACTGATGAAGAGTGACACACAGTGGCTACATCACCTCAACCACACCAGGCTATGATTCACGGAATTGTTTTGGCCTATTGGGCCGCATGTTCTAGCTAGACTCCCCTCTAGTATATGGTCATTTTTGGCTATTGTTATTGCCTATTGCCTGCCAATGATGACGACTTTGGTGGTACTTTGGAAAACTGTTTGCCTAACCTTATGAAGTACCTCGCGGAGAATTTCTGACCAAATCACAGATGACAATCATCACATCTCTGTGTTTTGTCAAAAAACAACAAACATCCTATTGATTTCGTAAACAAAACTTTAAGGGGAGGCAGTGAAGGTGAATTTGAAAATTTGGTGTTTTTTATCACTTTAGGATTGTTGCAATTTCAAATTCTATACAACTTCAGTTTTCATATGCTTTTTAATTTGACTTCAATAGGAAATTCCCTTCAAAAGTTACATCCCGTTTACTGAAATGGATTTTCGAGAAATTCAACCAAATATAATTTCTCCTATTAAAATGTGTGTGTTAAATTTCTTATGTATTTTATTGTTTTTGAGGAGCGATAATTAAGAAATTAGTTGAAAAAGCCATCAAATTGGTATTTTACAGGGGGTTGTTGCAATGTATGTTATTTTCAACAGGTAAAACTTATTTTGGGCAAAGAAAAGCAGGTTTGGTCATCTCATTTGCATGTTTTTGCTTAAAATTTGCATAATTAGTGTTTTTATACATTAAAATGCGTTTTTCTCAAAATGGCGTTTTGCACTATGTGCAAATTACGTGCGGAAATTTCTCAGCAATGGTGCATGCTATCAACTAGCAAATTGGCACAGTGACTGATGAAGACCTATATTATAACCTTACAGAAGGAAAATCCATATTTTGATACTTTTAACGATCCAATGAGCAATTGCGTTTGAAAACGCATATTTTCGGCCAAAATTGGTAACCTTTGACCTCATTTGACTCACTTTCCAAAGGAAATTGAGAAAAAGCCTCTTTAGGGTTGTAATTGGGGCCATCTTTTATCTATCAGAGTTGGTTTGGTAAAAATAGCTTTTAAGGTGGCCGAGAAATATCTGCACGAGTTTTGTCATCATCAAATCCAAGATAGCCGTCGTTGCCATAGCAACGCACACGTTAACATGCAATTTAATGTATTTTTTTGTAAATTCCCATCCTAAAGTAGCTTCAAGTCAAACAAAAGTTAATGTAAGTGCTACAATTCAAAAAATGGGTTTCACCTTCACTGCCTCCCCTTAAGCCCATGGGGGAGCCCCCCCTGCCCACATCCGAATAAATTTTAATTTGGTGTAGGTTATTATTTTGACAAGTGGCACATTTTTAAGACTATTTTAAGACTATAGGGACAAGAAAATTGATTGACATGAGGGCATCAAATACACCCTATTGTTGGTAATAACTAATATACGGAGAGGCACTCCCATCTTGGAGGTGACGCGTACGTAAGGCTGTTAAGACCCCAATTTTCAGCACCGCTGTCATCCAAAGACCCCGTATATTTGGAAAATGTCACCTAAAGACCCCTATTTTTTTGGAGGGGGGGCGGTAACCTATGATGTCACATGTTGACATTCAGGACGCCCTCCGTTGTTTTCTGGCAGGCAGAATATTACCTTAGTTTCTATGACAGACCACATAAAATCTGGTCATATATTTCTTATTGGGTTACAATATGCAGCTGGTAGCATTAGCAAGCACGCTTAAATATTGGTATTATTTAATTTGAAACAAAAGTTACAGCAAAAACAAAAAAAAAGCAAAAAATCAAAACAAAACAAATTTCCCCCATTCAAAGTATAGGCTTTGCGCTTGCCCGTCAGTTTTCGGACCAACAGGGACGCCACAATATACAAATACTCAGAGCCGTATACTACATGGTTAGAGGGAAATAGGTCACACTATTTCCGCGGCCGGTACTGGTACGGCCCTATCACCACCCCGAACCCAAAGGATGAGGGGTGATAGGTCCGTAGCCATTACCAAGGGAAAATAGTGTGCCCTATTTCCAGATATAACCATGTAGTATTACACCTCACTGTAACTCTGGGGATGAGGTTGTAGGGAAATAGTCCACCCGCCTCTGTGATTTGATTCTGAGATAGTTATAACTCTAAACTGAAAGAGACTTTTTACCTGAATCTTGGTCTGAATCCGACTCTCGTTCTGTAAAGAGAAGTAAATAAACCTTGAAGTTAAGGAAATATGTCAAGATTTTTGTCAAGCTCAGTTTATACATCACGAATTCCCGAAAAATAATACAATTTGATGTAAAATTAACAAAATACAGGCATTTTAATTTTTGTTTTTTTGACATACGAAGAAAACGGGCGGATTTTTCGCCAATCAAAAGCGCCCAATTTCGCTCTCTTCGTGACGTCAAAGGATGACCAAAACATCGTGTTGACTCGAATGTTTATTGCTGACCTTATAGTGATGGATTAGGAAAATAATAATACAATTAGAAAAAAGTTACAGAATGACATTTTTTGTTTCATTCTGTTGGTGTTTTCATTATTATTAAGTGGCAACACTGCGATATGATGGTCACAACGACGTCAACGATGGTCATCACTTTGACTCACCATATTGCCTGCGATGTTGATTGTCGGAATCGTTTTCGAGTAAGATATGGGCGGAAAATTAAAAGGGTAAAATACTCACAAATGTGGACAATTTTCACTTATTTTATTTATAGTAAATCTACTTTACTTAAGCTTTCCATCCATACCAATTTTCAAATATTCAAATCATGACCTCTTTCTTTAAAGTGATTGTACTTGATATGGAATATAATTGAAACATCAAGATATGCTTTGAACAACGTTTTTTTCTGGAAAGATAATTTTAAAATATCTGAAAATTACTGAAACTAACTCACAAAAATTACCTGAATCTTGGTCTGAATCCACTCTTGCTCTGCAAAGAGAAGACACAATAAAAACTTAACACGTTGAAATTATGCGTTAAAATAATTGGTTTGCGAAAATAAATACAGCGTTCACGGGACACTGTGACGTCTGCGGTTTGAGAATAGCGCCAATGCTCACATGAACGGTCCACTAAAGGTCACACGAGGTCGCCAACATGTGCGCACATATGTGAAAGCAGCGGGGAGTTTTATTTGGTGTTAACATTTGTTTCAACATTTTTACCACAGACACACACACACAGACACACACGCACACACACACACACACTCACACACCAACACACACACCCACACACACAAACACACACACTACCAAAGCAATTCCTATTAAAAATACGACAGACATTTGATTCAGTTGAATACAGATATAAGCTGAAAGAGAAATTTACCTGAATCTTGGTCTGAATTCGACTCTTGTTCTGTAAAGAGAATTAAGCATGTGATTGTACTTTAGATGAGATTAGCTAAACACGAAATTATGGTTTTAACAAAATTATTTTTTTCTTTGAAAATAATTTTAAATTTTTTTGAAGTAACTGCAAAAATACCTGAATCTTGGTCTGAATCCGACTCTTGCACTGTAAAGAGAAGTAAATAAACTTTGATGTGATTGTATACTCTGTTAAGTGAATAAACTTTGATGTGATTTTTATGAAAATATTTAACACGAAATTATGTTTTTTTTTAACATTTTTTTCTTTGAAAGACATTTTTACAAATATTGAAAATAACTCAAAAAATACCTGAATCTTGGTCTGAATCCGACTCTTGTACTGTAAAGAGAAGTAAATAAACCTTGGTGTGATTCTACTTTAGATGAAATATAATTAAACACTAAATCATGGTTTTTAACAAATCTTTTTATTTGAAAGGTATTTTTAAAAAGTTGAAAATAACTTAAAAATACCTGAATTTTGGGCTGAATCCGATTCTTGTACTGTTAAGAGAAGTAAATAAACCTTGGTGTGATTATTGTCCTTTAGATGAAATCTAATTAAACAGGAAATCATAGTTTTTAACAAATATTTCTTTGAAAGCTATTTTTAAGAACTGAAAAAATACCCGAATTTTAGCCTGAATCCAACTCTTGTACTGTAAAAAGTAAATAAACTTTGATGTGATTCTACTTTAGATGAAATATAGTTAAACACGAAATTATGGTTTTAGCAAAATTTTTTTTTAAAGATATTTTTTTTTAATTAATGAAATAACTGAAAAAATACCTGAATCTTGGTCTGAATCTGACTCTTGCACTGTAAAGAGAAGTAAATAAACCTTGGTGTGATTGTTCTTTGAAATATAATTAAACACGAAATTATGGTTTTTAACCATTTTGATAAAAAGTTGAAAATAACTTAAAAATACCTGAATTTTGGGCTGAATCCGATTCTTGTACTGTTAAGAGAAGTAAATAAACCTTGATGTGATTGTACTTTAGATGATAAAGTTAAACACGAAATTATGGTTTTTAGCACAAATGTTTTTTAAAGATATTTAATTTTTTTTTTAATAACTGAAAAAATACCTGAATCTTGGTCTGAATCCGACTCTTGTACTGTAAAGAGAAGTAAATAAACCTTCATCTGATTATACTTTAGATGAAATATAATTAAACACAAAATTATGTCCTTAACAATTTTAGTTCTTTGTAAGATATTTAAAAAAATTAAAAATAACTGAAAAAATACCTGAATTTTGGTGAGAATCCGACTCTTGTACTGTAAAAAGAAGTAAATAAACCTTGATGTAGCGGTACTTTATAAGGACACACGAAATTATACGTTTGACAAGGGTTTGCTTTAAAAAATACGACATACATTGATTATGAGTTAGTTATATCTCTATAACTAAAAAAGAATTGTACCGGAGTCTTGGTCTGAATCCGACTCTTGTTCTGAAAAGAGTTAAGTAAAGAAAATTGATTTGGTTGTACTTTATATGAAAATAATTAAACACGAAATTATGTTTTTAAACAAAATTAATGTTTGTGTGAAAGATATGAAAATAACTGAACAAACAAGAGCACCAATGGTGCTAAAGCTTCATAAGAAAAGTGTTGGAGCTTGAGTGAAGGTAATGGTTTGATTTTTGTGCTTGTTAATGTACATGTGTACTCATATAGTTGCCATTTTGTATGCTTACGTGACCTCACCACAATCGGATTACCCACCAAGTTTCATGACCATACAACCATTTGACTTTGGATTTTTGGCACTGAATGTTTGACAACACTCATCAAATTTCATTGCCATATCCATTCCCAACTAGCAAGTATCATCTTTATATGCCTTTTGCTTGTGGAGATTCATGCATGCATACATATGCACATATGTATGCATGCATGAGCACACATACATATATACACACATACTTACATACATACACTCATAAAGACACAACACGCACACACATGGACGGATACAGATTTTGATTAGTATGGATCTTCCTGCACTCTAGTGCAGACGACACAAAAAATACATCAGTCCTCGGACCGCATGTGTCGCCTGCCGTCGCGGTTCGTATGATAGGTCTCATTTGACCTTTGACCTTGGCATGTGACCTTTGACCTAATTTACAAATGAGGTACCCAATGTTGCACCTATGATTCAAGTTTGGTTCCAATTGAACTTCAACTTTTCAATTTAGGTCAATTTTACATTTTCAGCCTATATTACAACTTGACCTCACATGACCTTTGACCTTGGGATGTGACCTTTGACCTCATCAGCAAATGCGGGATCCCATGTTGCATCTATGACTGAAGTTTGGTTTAAATCCACCAAAGTATGCGGATATTACAAGCACATGTTAACCCTTTTTCACAACAACAACAGACATCAACAGACATCAACAACAACAGACATCAACAGACTACAGTGGACAAAGTGATCCCTATGTGTCTTCCTGCCTTAGGGCAGGCGACACAAAAATGAGGTAGGGTTTTACTCTTATAGTATATTATTTAAAAAGAAAAAACACACGACACATAATACAAAGTAGGTGCAAAGGGTAGGCCTATATGGCACATAAAGGTGCCAATTTAGGCTTGAAGTAACAATGATCATGGTAAGGGTTAAGAATAATTGAAAGCAAGAATACAAGATGATCTCCGAGGGATCCAAGCTCCAAATTTGCTCACACCTATCTCACATGCGTTTCCTCTTGAAGAATGTTGAAATTTCAGCTTTTTGTTTCATTAGTTTTTAGAATTTCCCATTAATAGGTTTCACAAATATTGTTCCAAGATGCATCAGTATGTCAAATAAAATCTAAATTCGATTGACTACACTCTGAAAAATACCTCATCACTTTTGGTTTTCTGGTCAAATTTGACTGGAAAATCTTGTAAATTTGACCAGAATCTTGTCAAACTTGACTTTATTCTGGTCAAATTTTTGAATAGAAACCGCGTAAGATCATATTTAACAAGGTATTTTTAAGATATTAAAAAGGGGAGCATAAAAGCGCCAAATGATGAGGTCACAAAGGTCACATGAGGTCACCAACATGTGGGACACTACCCAAGGGTCATTCTAAGTGTCATAGAAATCGATCAACATATGTGGATACACCAAGCAATTTTATAAATCTGAACAATTTAAGGTCACATGAGGTCACAATGGTCACATGAGGGCATCAACATGTGGGCACTACCCAAGGGCCAATGTATCTAAGTGTCATGAAAATCGATCGACATGTATGTGGATACACCAAGCAATGTTATAATTATGACCATTTTAAGGTCACATGAGGTCAACAACATGTGGGACACTACCCAAGGGCCAATGTATCTAAGTGTCATGAAAATCGATCAATATGTGGATACACCATCACCATCAATGTTATAATTCTGACCATTCTTAGGTCACATGAGGTCACCAACATGTGGGACACTACCCAAGGGCCAATGTATCTAAGTGTTATGAAAATCGATCGACATATGCGGATACACCAAGCAATGCTATAATTCTGACCATTTTAAGGTCACACGAGGTCACAAGGGTCACATGAGGTCACCAACATGTGGGACAGTACCAAGGGCCGTCGTATCTAAGTGTCATGAAAATCGATCGACATATGTGGATACACCAAGCAATTTTATAATTCTGACCATTTTCAGGTCAAAGGAAGTCACAAAGGTCACATGAGGTCACCAACATGTGGGACACTACCCAAGGGCCACTAATCTAAGTGTCATGAAAATCGATCAACATATGTGGATACACCAAGCAATGTTATAATTCTGACCATTTTAAGGTCACACAAGGTCACATGAGGTCAACAGCATGTGGGACACTACCCAAGGGCCAATGTATCTAAGTGTCATGAAAATCGATCGAATATGTGGATACACCAAGCAATGCTATAAGTCTGACCATTTTAAGGTCACACGAGGTCACAAGGGTCACATGAGGTTACCAACATGTGGGACACTGCCCAGGGGGCCATTTTATCTAAGTGTTATATAAATCGATCGACATTTGTGGATACACCATGCAATTTTATAATTCTTATCATTTTATGGTCACACGAGATCACATGAGGTCACCAACGTGTAGGACACAAGTCCCAAGGTTCATTTTATCTAAGTGTCATAAATCGATCGACATATGTGGATACACCAAGCAATGCTATAATTCTGACCATTTTAAGGTCACATGGGGTCACCAACATGTGGGACACTAACCAAGGGGTATTGTATCTAAGTGTCATGAAAATCAATCGACATATGTGGATATACCAAGCAATGTTATAATTCTGATCATTTTGGGAAATGACCTCTAGATGACCTTTGACCCCACTCGCGAGAACGGTAGCTCTGGGGCACTACCCAAGGACCATTACATACAAGTGACACAAATGTGTGCATTATTTTCATAATTTTTGATCAGAAAAGACAATGCTTCGCTTAGATGGTCGTGTCATTTACTTCCGTTCAATGCCGTACAGCTGAGATGGTAGATTTGTTGTTACGACCGAGTTTCCCAACCAAAATATGATCACATCCATATCAACACGGAGAATGATTTCGGGCATATGGATTGGGTAATTATGTGGGCCCCTACGACATCTCAGCGCGGGATAGGCATAAAATGCGTGTTTTCTGGGACTGGGAAGGCGCCCGTTTGTCCCAGTAAAATAACTTGAAAATGTATAATAAAAACCAGAGATGTAAACAAACTGCTGTTAACAATAGACCCCCTCTAACTGTCCGTGTTTCGTAGAAGGAACTATGCCAGGCTAAAATTTTCTGAATGATGTTCTCCGCAAATAAATTGAGTGTGTTGCTTTTACAGTTAATCTGCCGCTAAATTGAGTAAATCCCATTTTGATCAGCAGCCTGACCGGACAATCTGCCGCTAAATTTCACATGGAAATCCCTATTCTGAGAGCAACCTGTTGAAGATCTGCTTAATTACAGTAAAGGCTTGCTACAACCCCAATACATGTAGCTCATTGCAGGTGTTATCAATTTTTGTATTTATCCGGTCCAAAATTTGTTTTGTTGTGAGTAAATGCTCAGATAAAAGCGATTGTACAAACCTTTGAATTTCTTGTTCATTTTGTGGTGGGACTGAGCCCTTTACTATTTTCCACCACCCCCATTATCCCAATGTACTGGTCCAAACCACAATTCTTCATTTAATATGTTAATTGAAGTAACCCAAATACAAACAAACAATAAAATAGGTCAAAGTATTTTTTAAAATTCATTTTTAAAAAAAATCCAAACCTAGATTTGACTTGCAAGAAAGATAACTTGCTATAATTGCTAAAATTGTCATTCTCTATTTTATTTGTGATTTGTAATGGACAAAAACCACACACAAGCACACACACAAGACAGCATGGCGATCGAACATGCATTAGACCGGCTGCCCGTCAGTGTGAATTTTGATTCACATAACATTTAGGCCTATACGATAACTTGTTTAACATCTTAACCATATATTGCAACTTAACAATAAACAAGTATTTACAAAAAACTGTGTCGGGTCGCCACGCATAATTTTACAAAATAAGAACCACATTAAAAAGTATTTAAAGAGTAGATGGTTTTTTCTCGTTTTAAAGTTGCACTTTTATTACAGACACATGGTTTAAAGAATCTCATAATGAATTAAAGTAGATGATGTTTGATACATGCAGCATACAAGATTGCATTAACCGCAATCACTTGTTTACAACTGATCTCCCGTGACCTTTGACCTTGGTGTGTGACAATTTGGACCCACATATTCTATAAGCTTTTAATTTTAACATCGTTACACCTTTCCTGTCTTTTCAAATAAAGAAAATAGAAAAAACGAAAAAACGCCCAATTGGGCGCAAAATGGTGGTGAAAACGGAATCCCCAAGTTATAAGCTTTTAATTTAACATAAGTTAACACTTTCCTGTCATTTCAAATAAAGAAAATAGAACAAACTCCCAATTGGGGCGCAACATCTGTTAAACTGAATCCCCCCAATTTATATCTTTAATTTACATATTTACACTTCCTGCATTTCAAATAAAGAAAATAGAAAAAACGCCAATTGGGGCGCACAAATGTTGTAAAATTGAATCCCCCAAGTTAACTTTAATTTACATGGTTACACCTTCTCCTGTCATTTCAATAAAAAAATAGAAAAAACGCCCAATTGGGCGCAAATGTGTTAAAACTGAATCCCAAGTTTATAAGCTTTTAATTTACATAGGTTATACCTTCCTATCATTTCAATAAGAAAATAGAAAAAACTCCCAATTGGGCGCAAAATGTGATTAAAAATGATCCCCAATATAAGCTTTTAATTTGTTCCAAAAAAAAAGAAATCAGTAAAAAAAAAAAAAAAAAAAACCGCCAATTGGGGCGCAAAATGTAAATGTTTAAAACTGTGATTCCGCCAATTTAAAGCTTATTTCACATATGTTACAACAACCTTCCCTGTCCTTTCAAATAAATGAAAATAGAAACACCCCCGTTGGGCGCAAAATGTGTTAAAAACTGATTCCCCAAGTTATAAGCTTTTAATTTAACATAGTTACACTCTTCCTGTCCTTTCAAATAAAGAAAATAGAATCAAACGCCCCCATTGGCACAAAATGTGTTAAAACTGAATCCCCAATTGATAGCTTTAATTTAACATAGTGTTCCCACCTTCCTGTCATTTCAAATCAGAGGAAAATAGAAAAACGCCCAATTGGGGCGCAAAATGTGTTAAAACTTAATCCCCACTTTAATTGTTTATTTTAACATAGGTTACACCTTCCGTCATTTCAAATAAAGAAAATAGAAAAAACTCCAATTGTCGTAAATGTGTTTTAAACTCGAATCCCCAAGTTATAAGCTTTTAATTTAAAAAACATAGGGTTACGCCCTTCCAATCATTTCAAATAAAGAAAATAAAAACCGCCCAATTGGCGTCAAAAATGTTAAAAATGACTCCCCAATTTTAGCACTTTAATTTAACCATAGGTTACACCTTCCCGTCATTTCAAATAAAGAATAGAAAAAACCCCAATTTGGGCCAATGTTTTAAAATTGAATCCCCCCCAAGTTATAAGCTTAATTTTAAACATAGGTTACACCTTCCTTCATTTTCAAATAAAGAAAATAGAAAAACGCCCCATTGGGCGCCAATTGGTTCAAACTGAATCCCCCAGTTATACGCTTTAATTTAACATAGGTTACACCTCCCTGATCATTTCAAATAAAAAAATATAAAAACGCCCATTGGGCGCAAAATGTGTCAAAACTGAATCTCCAAATTCTAAGCTTTAATTTTTAATGTTTTTTATGTTACAACACTTCCTGTCTTTTCAAATAAGATTGTACCTAAAACGTCTGTCTTAAAAATCTCAACACCTTACATGGTAAAAAGAAGCTTCAATGCATTACGTAGTATAACTCTACGGGGCCTCTGATCATTTTTCTTCCTTATAACTCTCCTATTTGTTACTCACCCTTATCTATCCCCTGCAACGTTTAACCAAACTCCCATCAAAAAGCAAGTCTTCCACGATAGACTAAAATCAGAATGCTTTTTTTAAGCCATTTCAAACTGCAATGTTTTATTCTTTGTCTGAAATTGCATCGCATGACACACCCAATACTAAAACTCCAAAATATAGTAGTACGTAGAATCATTTTTCATAAAAAACATTTAATGATGACCTTCAGCTATATGAATACCTCTTCGCAATTTTGAGAGCAAAGTGTTTCCTATAGTCCGGTCTGCTAAGGCGACCCGACAAAAAAGGTGGACGGAGGTGATAAAGTGTCATGACTATTGATCTGAGAAGTACAAAATCTTCAGACTAGGATCATCGCATTTTAACACATGGGTCATGGCATGAGCTGCGACTGCGAGTCGAGCTGTGCCCCGTCTTATGTCAGGGTGATACAAAAATCGTAGGTAAGTTACGTCATTTCAACCAGGATCGTGCCAATTGGGTCATCATTTAAATCAGATTATCATGCAGTGCTCTTCGTTTGATCTAAAATCATATATGCAACATTCTCGTCATTTGCTAAAATAATTGCTTGTGGTGTGTGCGGGTATCTCGAACGCATAACCCCCCCTCATCCGCGCGCAAGTGGCTGTACGCCTGCTAAAACTAACACTGGGATCCGTCTGCTCATTCATTTCACACGTTAAGGGTTTTAGCCGGCTTGACTAGTGTTGCAGTTTTTGTAACTGTATGGACCCATCCATCTTTTTCACATTCATCTCGGTGTACAATGAATATTAATTATTAAAGAACAATATACAATGTTGAATCTTAAAAGGAATTTGATTATGGGAATAACAGCCAATTTTTTGAAAAAATAAAGATTTGATGACGTTACGCATGATTGTTTATTATTTTGCTTCGGGGACCCTTCAGTGTAAAAATGACGTACGTATCCCTACATTGGAAAACAAACGAACCGATTTATCGTCCATCGTAATTCGGTTTTTGAATCAGTGGGAAAAGGTAAAGTTTGTACTGTTTAGACCATAATAACGGTGTCTTTGGAAAAAATAATAGCACTTTTGGCAGGGGTCATATGTCAACCTTGATTTAACATAGTCGGATTTTATATATCGGAGTCGGCCCCCGAGATCAAACTGATAGCTGAGATACCTGACCACGTACACCAAACTATTCATCTCTTACCGTTTATAAACTACAATACGGCAAAGCCACAGCAAGTCATTCTGTATCGCTTTTTGTCACAGCGTTCGCGCAAGATGTAGACTATACTGTGGTTCGTACAGGAGGGTAGGACACGATCCTTCTCGATTTGGGCATTGGTGATGTAATTTGTGAAACGGCTACATGCATTTACTCTGCATCTCGGTTCCCGTGACATTAAAAAATCATCAAAACGTAAAAAAAAAACTTTGTTCAAAAGATCTTAGTAATATCAATGAGAAATTAAAGAAAACAATATGACATTCCATCAATCATGCTTCTGTTAAATTACCTGTTCATAACTCAAAACTCCAGTAACTTCCCCTGCAAAAGTAATCGCTATCAAACATAATACCCGTGTAACATCGCGCCAATGCCTACAGGCTAATGTGCGCGTAGCCATGCGCAACCCGTACACTGTCTGATATCAAAACACCCGCTTATAATTTATTATACACCCCAAAACCCATTTGGCACTCCTGATTACATTTTCGGGCCGCAATTTTGAGGTGAAGCCCGATGGAATCGAATTCCACTTCAACCACTTGAGTTAAGTCTCCGGACAAAAGGCGGCTCGAAACGCGCTGTGTACAATAGGTTATCAGTGACACTATGACTTGTAAATCTCCACTTCCCTTGGCACATTTCATGAGCTTCATTCACCAGGCTTTAGAAAAGACACCCCCTGTTTTTTTGGTAGAAATATATACCCCATCACACAAGTCATTTCCTTCAATTCTGTACAGTCAACTCACTGAAACTGTGGTCGCTTGGTGGAATGAGCATATTGTAACTCTGTGGAGTGTCCACTCCAGTTTTACTAATGATAACTGCCATGTAAACCTATGGAATATGTCGCCGGTATCATTAAGTGGCCCTTGCGGCAAGGAGGATTAAAATAAGGAGATGACACTTTGGTGGACGAACGGTGGTCCCCTGGACCCTTAATTTTTTTTGGGGGGGCGTGGGGTGCGCTATAACTACTCGGGTTAGATTAGGGTGGGACACCGCACTAAAAAGTCCATGTAAACTCTGGATACAATACATAGGCGCTATCTTCGTAGACTATTTTGTACTTAAACGGGCTTGTTTCCGATCGCCTTTGGGGCCCCCTGAATTAACCCGGAAGTAGTATCGATTTTGATACAGATGAAAGGCCGTATTTTCTTCTCATTGGTCTTCCTGAAATTTGAGCCCTCGAATCCTTTTCATTCCCAATATATAAACAAAAACCAACCGCCGTTTTAGTGTTTAACCACTTATTAGCACAGTATTGAATAGGGCCTTGCAAAACATAGCATTATTGCGTCTACCCATCAAAACCGCAGTTTTGTTTTCCTCCTCCCACGGCACTTGATGGGTGTATGTGCAAGTGGAAATTTTTACAATTTAAAAAAAAAAAAAAAAAAAAAAAAAAAAAAAAAAAAAAAAAAAAAAAGTAAAATTGGTGTTATATGAAGCTGTGAATTTCTGCAATGCTATAATATATACGGTGAATTAAGTTATTTTTACAAAAACAAAATATGGACACACTTCCCAAGGATTCCATGAAGGGACCCGACTGTGTAACTGCAAGGGCTTTTAGCAAACTATATAAACCTTGATTCATAAAATGGATTGAATCAATCTAAAGAACATTAAAGAGAGCTCATTTTGAACTAAATATACGCAAATTTGTACCTTGAAATAACTGAATAACCATTGAAATAACAATATCAATTACCGTTGTGAAACATTCAGTATACCAACCCTTAAACGAGGATGGACCTTGGTTTAATGGAGGGCACTATATATCAGCCAGCTTGCATGCGAAGTTCGGTTACTGTAGTGTTAAAAACGGCGAACACGTAACTCTATACCTCGAGGTTACTAGCTACGGAGGGACCATAAAGTGTCGTTGGTATGCGCGAACTTTCGTTATTTGGCCTAGCCCTATTGTTGAGTAAGGACAAAGACGACAGGCGCTAATGTCCAACCCCCTGCTTTGCGGTGTCTTTGGCACGGAACCACGTGCCTTCTTATGATAATTTGGTGTTTGCCTAATTATAATTGCGCTGGACAAGGGGATTGTGGCCGATTTTTTGGCACAGAATTTTGTTCATGATAGAAACAATGTTAAATGCAAATTAAGGAACAACCATTGCCTGCGCAAGGTTCGGGATGCACCAAAGCTACCAAACAATGAACGAAATTTGTAACATCTTCGCAACCTCAATTTCGTCGTAAACTAGCCATGATATAGTATCCCATGAAGTTTAATATCGTAAACAATCATAACGTCATGCTAGAACCAGGATCCTAAATAAAACGTTATTTTCGAATTCGACCCTCTTTTTGTGAATTACCCTTAACATTCAATCAAGTCTCATATCGCCTCGCCCCAAGAACCACAAGCACCCGTAGTACAAATGATTGTTCGCTCCATATTCGCGACCATGTTTCGCACGACAACAAACCAAGGCCGGACACAACATTACAAAATAATGGCAGAACTTGTCTCGAATCAGCACACTCTACTCTCCAAGAGAAAATAAGCTACAATTCAGAAGATACAACAATATGCCTAAGAAAGATACAAACATATGCACAACACCCCGCAAACAACACATTATTGCAGACGTCAGACGCAATCGCAAAGGACTCCATTTATGAGTTAACACTGTACCAACCCAACTCCAACCCCCCTATAAAATGGTGCGCTCTTCGCATTCGCATGTCCTTTAATGAAATATTCAATTTACACAGCAAATGACCGCACGATTGAACGAACTTAATACAGGCACATATATAAAACACTCCTTACAACGTATGGCTTTACGTGAACTACATATAATCAGTGATGATTTTCTTTTGGTCGTGTCATTCGAACGTATATTTTATCTTGGTGTCGCTATTAAAAATCACGCTTACCACGGCTGCGTTCGTTACAACAACAAACACACACATGGGTATTGACTTTGATATCTTGGGTACGGGGTTACACGTGCGACAAAAAACAGCCAAACGCAAAAACAAACGTGAAAATCACACACTTCTAGACCGATTTTGTCTATGAAATTCATTCAGCCTGAAGAGCACATCCCACACATACACACGGCCAATTTTGAACAAATATGTTCAATCGAGCGCAACGGAGATTTTTTTATCTTTCCACCTCAAAGAGGTATAGCTATTGCCTTTATTTCAAACAATTTGTTTTTCATAAAACAACTTACAACATTTTCAGCTATTTTTAGAAGTATACATTATTGATAATCAGTTTCAGACATTTCTTGTTTGTTACATAGTAGCATGTTAAGCGCAACGGAGATAGTATTTTTCGGTCGCTCAGCCGACTCAGAAAATCGGCCTGATTAGATTAGCTTCACTTATGAAGCTGAAAATGACCGGAATATCTTGGTCTGAATCCGACATGTATTTTGTAAAGAGCAGTAAATAAACTAGCCTCGGAGCTAGCAGACATTTCTAACACATCTCAAGTACAAAAGGTTTGAGTGATTAAATATGTTGACAGACTGACATGGACCCCTGAAACGTGATTCTTAAGTACAGCAAATGGTGCCTAAGGAGAGGGGGGGCAAGACAAAGTTTGTACAGGGGTCAACTTTTAAATTGATCCAATCATGTTGAAAAGTATACCATGTTATTTGTCTAACCACAAGGATTCAGGAAAGGTATAGTTTGTACTATCTACAATGTAAAGTTTAAGAGTTATAGGCTAAAACAGCAAAAATCAATAAAAGGGTCAATTTCAGTTGTACAGGGGTCAAATTTTGAAGTTGCTCCGATTTGGATAAAAAATGGTGCAAATTCTTGGTGGAGCTCATAGGATCAAAATAAGGAATAGTTTTGAGTGTCTCAAATGCTTGCTTAAGAAAGTAGGGGGGAAACAAGGTTAAGCCCTATTGAATGCAATGGACGTTGACCTTCTGTTCCCCTACATCGGTAACTAAGTATTTTAGACAGTCAAAACTATTCCTTATTTTAATCCTATGAACTCCATCAATAATTTGCACCATTTTTTATCTAAATCGGAGCAACTTTAAAATTTGACCCCTGTACAACTGAAATTGACCCTTTTTATTGATTTTGGCGTTTTAGGGGTCCCTGTCAGTCTGTCAACTTATTTAACCACTCAAACCTTTTGTACTTGAGATGTGTTACAAACGTCTGCTAGCTCCCGGGTTAAACCTTGTTGTGACTGTACTTCATATGAAATATAAGGACACGCGAAATTGTGCGCTTAAATAAATTTTGGCTTCTTCTGTGAAAAAATAATTAAATTAAAAAATGCGACAGACATTTGATTCTAGTTACATCTCTAATCTGAAAGAGAATTTTACCTGAATCTTCATCTGAATCCCACTCTTGCGCTGTAAAGAGTTAAAAAAAAACAAAGACAAACACTTGGCGTGGTTGTACTTTATATAAATAATTTAACACAAAATTCGGAACAAAATGATTGTTTGTGTGGAAGATATTGTTAAAGTTACTAAAAATTATGAAAATAACTGAACAAAAATTTACCCGAATCTTCGTCTGAATTCGACTCTTGTTCTGTAAAGAGAACATAATTTTTGAGGTGGTTTTATTTTGTACAAAATATAAGGACACACGAAATTATACGTTTTCCTCGTAAAAAAATGTTTCTGTGCAAAAAACTACTTTCGTATACGAAATTTACTATGCTTTGACCAATTTTTGTTATCATGACCCATACCACTACCTTTACCTTACTATAATCTTTATTCCTTAACGTGAGATAGAAGAGGTTGTATAATGTAATATACCCCAATTTGGTTACTGTGAAAGTTAGTATGAAAAGTAATTTTAAAATTATTGAAAAATAACTGAAAGTAACTAAATGGACTGAACAGGAAATTATGCTTTTGAACAATATGTTCTGCAAAACAAAAACAATAAATAAATAAATACAATAAAAATAAATAAATAAATTAAGACAGGACATGACCCTCCGCAACATTTATGTGAAAGGATTTTACCTGAATTTCGTATGGATCCGACATATATTCTGTTTAAAGAGAAGTAAATTAGTCTTGAGTATATGAATTTAAATAAACATATAGGAAACACTAATTATACATTTTACCCAATCATGCTTTTTCGAAAAACGGAAATAAAACAAAAAACAACTACGACAGGCATTTGACTTTTGACTGATGTAGTTATAACTGAAAAAGGATTTTACCTGAATCGTCTGAATCCGACATGATTGAGCTTTTAAAATCTCTAGCCATCAGTTGGCGTTAACCATAACACTTATCGGCAGAACTTGAGGAAAAAGTTTTCATATTTTTAAAAATATGATGATACATTGAAATTATTTTCTAATTGCGTGATGAGAGAAGTGGTATATGTCGAGATGCAACACCAATAATGAAAGGACCCAGATTAGATTCGTTCATGAAAAGGTGAATCGGGTCAGTAATCGGCGAGGACCATGTCAACACTTTAGTGACACAATGGGTTGATCTAGGATGGCTTTGGTTTTATCACTTGATAGGGTATGTTAGAATACCTATTTGCTTGTTTACAACATGAAAAATCTGGTTTTTTAATGCTATTCAATTTTCTGATTTAGGCAAATTCACTGATAGTGCCTTTTCTTTAACTAATTTTACCAAACGATTACCAAACCAGCAAGAAATCACACCATAAACAATAACACCGAAAAAAAAAAACACAGAAAAGTTCAGATATAGTTCGTAATTTTCCAGGCCGTAACCAGGATTTTTTTAGGGGCAGGGGCGAATTTTTTCAAAATGGGACTTTTCGGTGGGGGGGGGGGGGTTTGGCAAAAGAGGACCTTTACCAAAGTTTTAACATTTGAAACTTTTTGGCTTTTGAGCCATTTTTAGGGGGGGTTTTGGGGATTTTTGAAAGGGGCCAGGGGGTCGACCCCCACTGGTTACGGGCCTGGTTATTTCAGGTCAGAGCAGGTTTATAAGGCATGTGAACACGGGTGCAGAACTATTATTCCGAAGGGTTTTGATCCGAAAGGTTTTTGATACGAAGGAGCATTTGATCCGAAGGTAGTTTTCCGAAAGTTTATTAATCCGAACCTTGGTTCATTTCTCCGATGGGCCATTTTGTCAGGGGCATTTTTACCATTAAGGGTCATTGATACGAAAATAAATGTGCCTTTGCTCCGAAAGATTTTTACTCTGAAGGGGCGTTGGTCCGAAAACGCATTTAAAAGGGTTTTGTTTTGAACGGTTTATGTTCCGAAGACGTTTTAATCCGAAGGGTCGTTTGTCCGAAAGATAAAGATTATAGTTCCATTTTCATTGCCGTTTTCGGACTAACGATCCTTGGAATAAGAAAAACATTTTGGAATAACCAGATATTATATTATTTGTATTTTCATAACCCTCACAATGAATGATAGTTCATTGAAAAGATCCGTTTGGCTACGAACTTAACATGCTTGACCGGGGACTGCACAGGGATATACTATTCTCGAAATACAAAAGATTATATTTCTTTATCTGGTTTATTATAACCAATTTGTCCTAAAAGGAAAGGAAAAGAATCAACAGATATTATCTCATACTTGTTAAAGATCTACAATTTGTTAAATCATTTTCGTTTCGTCATAGTGTTTTTTTTTTAAATTCCATGCCCCTGAATAAATATTGCATCACTATGGCCATCTCGTGTACATGTTCATATATATCTCTGAATTGACAAAAGCAAGTATGTATATTATTTATCCCCTGTTTGTTGTCATGCAGACTTTCAACAAGAGACCGGGTTTTCCCGATGCTATAAACAGTTCAGATATATCAGTCTTCAAAAGTAAACAAATATCAGCAGACTCCACGGAATATGACAGGCGATGGGGTTTCCCAGGTCAACAAATCTGTCTGCGCAGTGTTTTGCAACATCAGGGGACTTTCAACTAAGCAGAAATAAACTATCTTCAGAAGTAAAAGATCTTTTTATAACCATAATATATTGTATTTTCAGAAAATTTTGCAATCAATGTGTAGAATTCGAACATTTTATTTCACACTAGAACAGAAAATAAGGTTGTTGATTAAACGTTCTTTTGCAGTCTCAAAATTATTAATGATGTTAGGAAAGCGGTTCGAGCAATTTGCCGATATACTTTGGCTGATTGGCCTAAGTAGTTTAAAGGCATTATCAGTGAATTTCTAATCAAAAGATGGAAAATTTCAATAAAATCGATAGGTTATCCTTAAATATCCTACAAGTTTAGATCAAAATCAATCTAGTAAAGATAAAATCTGATATTGTCCGTCCCGGACAATTTACTACCGCATACTGTGATTGGAGATCATATTTTTCCACACGCTGTTCCCTATTTTTTTGTCTCTATATATTTATATAGAAAAAAAATATGTAATAACTATTGCGAATTAATAGAAAAATAAATTAATTGATTAAATAATAGCTAATAAATCTATGACTTATTTTTGTTATATTTTTTTAATCTATAAAGAAGAAAAATCCTTATATAATAACTATTTCGGAAGCCAACTACAATGTGTAAAATTGGTAGTATAGGTTCAAAAATTAAGGGTTCACTTCAGACCACATGAAGTCAAAACTGGTGGTGTTACCCGACCGGACTACTACTAGGCCTCATAAATACACGTGACATTACATAATACAGGAAAATGGTGTTGCAAAGTCTTGCTCTAAGCAAGCTAAAGGACAAGACCCAAAAACAGAACGAGCAAAAAATTAGGGTTTTTACGCTGCTGGTTACGAGCCTGAATATATGTACCGACCTTAGGACCCTTTGGGTCAGCTTTTTTTGGCCTGCATAGAAAATATAGCCCGGAATGTAGCGTTCCGTATGGGGGTGGTATTTAAAAAGAACTATTGCAAGTTGTGGAGCTAGAGTAAATGATATTACATAAGTCGGTGTTTTCCCGAACTACACATACAAATAAACATAGTATTTTAGCTCTCTGATAAGACGAATTGGGCCCGGGAATTGGGCGCCGCATGAAAAAAAAAAATTTCATGCCGGAAAAGTAAACTGAACCCGTTTACTCTGCGTATGAATAGGCGGAAGGTATTTGCCGAGGCGGTGAAGTTCGAGAGTGACGAGTTGCGAGTGCGAGATGCGAGTTGCAAGTTGCGGGTACGAGTACAGGTGGCGGCCGCCCAAACAGACCTCTTTTTCTGGGGGAAAAAAGGGGAAAACTGAAATTTTTGGGGGGGGGGCAAAACAAATGTTAATTCGGGGGGGGGTCGGGGGCCAAAGTATGAACTATTTGGAGATTTTTACCAATTTTGGCCAAAAAATCGACTGATTTTCCCCAAAATTTGGTGATTTTTTTGCCTCTCAAATCGCCGAATTTTGCCCAAAGCCCCTCATTTTTTTCGGCCAGGAGGGCAAAACTGGGGGGGGGGGGGGGGGGGGGAAGAAAAAAAATTGGGGGGCAAAAGCCCCCATTGCCCACCCCCCCCCGTGCGCTGCCACTGAGTATGAGTTGCGAGTTCCTGAAGCGAGTTGCGAAGTTCATGACTGCGAGTTGCGCGTTGGATTTTGCGCGTTGAATATGCGACTGTCACATGCAAGATGCGAGTTCCTCATATTTGCGAGTTGCAAAACGTATTTTATTTCTATTTTTTTATACTCTCAAAAATTGTAAACAGGTGAAAATTTTACTCCCCAAAAAAGTGGAAAAAACCAAAAATTTAAAAAAGCAAAAAACACCATTTTTAAAAAAAAACAAATTTCCACTCAAAAAGAGTGAAAAACCATCACCCAAAAAGATTGGATTTCACTTAATTTTGTGGTTTATCCTTTTTGTTTAACTTCTCAAAAGGTGTTGTCCTTCATTGAACTCTCAAACGAGTGGAAATCTCACCCTTTTTGGGTGATTTTTTATCTTTTTGAGTTAAAATGTGTTCTTTGTAAGTACAAAACCACTTCACTTTGGAGTGTGGTTTACAGAGTTCACTCTTTGGGAGTGAAATTTTCACTCGTTTGCATTAGGAGAGTATGAAAGACTTAGTTTTATAATCCAATAATGCCAAAGGAACTGGTTGCTTGCTTATTGCATTTCGTTTTGATAATGGTCATATTCATTTGTTAAATTTTTTGCCCTTTTTCATTTTTAGGTTTAACTGCATACTCTTTGCACCTAGTCTGCATCATGTGCTCTATTCTGTTAAGAAGGCACATGATACAAAGTAGGTGTGACGGGTAAAATGTACTTTTGCCTACTTTTAAGTGCATCTTTTCATAGTCATGCAAAACTTTGTTCACTTATTTGACAAACATGCCTGTGGTCAAAAGGTATTGCGATTTGTGATATTTTACAACCTTAAATCATGCCATCTTTTTTACTCTTTGTCCTATCAGGTACATACCCTGATTTAACCCTAACCCTGCCCAAGTAATATGTGAACTTCCAATCCTAACCTTATTTTTTTTAAGAGTGCCCCCAATTTTCTAAATTTGTGAGTTTTGCACAGTTGTGTTGGTGATTGTCTAGTACGCTATACCTGCGAACAACAATATTAAAGCAATAATGGCACATTTTTTGAAGAGCGCCCCCAATTTTCAAAGTTGATATTTTGGCACAGTTACGTTGGTAATTGTCTAGGAAACTATACCTGCGAACGAGAATGCTAAGAAATGCGTATTTATCATAAAATAATCGATTTTGTAATTAGAATTGGGATCCCAGATTGGACTTAACGGCAGAGCTGGAAATGCTCCGTTTATGTCCGTCCATGATGAAATAGTGCCATCTCGAGAAGATAACCTCTAACTAGACTTGCCTGAACCAATAAAACAACTAATAGATGAGCGTAGACACGTACATGGCGCTATTTCCCGGCTATTTCACATTGGAAGGCCGTTTCCAGCAGCCGTTGAAATATTATCGGGATCCCCGATAATAATTATTCTAATTATTATATTCTGTAAATTTGTGTCAGAAAATAAAATTTGGCCATTATTTCAGCACCAAAAATTTCTGTTAGGGTTGGATTATGAGATACTAGTATGAGTCGTCAATGACACACCAGGATATTGTTGAAATTGTAGTGAAATGCTAATATTGATGAATGAAACATGCAGATCAAATTTTCCATTAAGGTGTTTCCAAAATATTTCACCAAATGTGGTTTTAGTTTCCCTACTAATAATTTATAGATTGTACAGGGACTGATTTTGGCAGTGTAGAAAATGGAGTAAAATAAATAACCTGATAAATAACTTTTGAGAAAACTACAAATCTCCCTACCCATTAAATACTAGAGTTATTATTTTGGTGTGTTTGGGGGTTAAAGAAATATAAAAAAATCCATACATTTTTTTATCATAAAAAATTAAGGCGAGTTGGTTAAATCAATATTGCTTTAGTGTATTTATAAATACCGAGGAACCAATATTGCCGATATTGTTTTCCTAGAAGAAACTGCAACCCCTTGCTGATTGTCATCTGAAAGGATATTTAGAAAATGCTCACATTTCATTTTGCAGACTGAATGTTTGCAATTTCCTCTAATTGGATTTCCCCTAAAATAATTGTTCTCAAGTGTTAAACAATTTGCAAAAGCTTATGTGAAATTTTAGATAATTTTTTATTATAAAGACATCATTAGAGTGTTTAATTAATTAAAAAAAAATAACCTTCCATGTAGCCTGGTGAAACATTTACTGGAAAAATAAGAAAATTTTCAAAAAAATAAGAAAACACTACAAGCACACACGCATGCACAAACACACGCTCACACACACACATATATATTGATGAAAGTTTGATCTTTACTACGGTCAAGTTAAGACTACATGGTGTCAGGGTATGTTATTGAAGAGTTATTTTTCTGAGCTTGTAGGAGCTTATCCCTTAACTCGATCCACACCTCAACTCCTGTTTATTGCACTGTGATTATGTGTGTACTAATGTGCATATGCAGGTTTTTGTTGGGTGTGTGTTAGTAACAACACATTTCTTGTATTCTAGTTAAACAGTCCACTCTCACACCACACACTAGCGCCTCTATACCAATGACAAGCGTTGCCAATTTGCAGGTCATGAGGTTACTTCATCAACTAAGACCAACCCTCATGGGTGCTTTTTGTTCTGATAGAAAAAAAGATAGAGCTATCCTCTCTTTGTTCCAGCCAGCTCATTCATCATGTTCATAAATATGCACTTATATAATTTGACACTTGTAGACTTCTTACTAAGTATTTGGCTACATAAGTGCACTAAAGGTGAAAACAGAGATGAATAATCGCCTTTATTTCATTTGTATTGGAGCAAATGCTAAATTAGAAATTTCACAAAGTTGTGTAACAAAGACATTTTAGCTTCACTCTTTCAGATGGGGATATGATTGAAGATTTTGATTACATCATTTTAGCGACATGTAAATCTCTCGGTGCACCTGCAGGAAGGGTGATATAACAAAAAAATAGGCCTTTGTTTTAGTCACCACAATTAGTTGTACAATAGTCATTGGGTTATTGCAACTACAATGATGGAAACTGAATATCTGATACAATTGAAACTTTGTAGGTATGCTGTATTGAAAATCATAATGTGAATTAGGGATGGAACCTTTAATCGGCTTAAAATAAATGAAGAAAGCAACTTGCAAATACTAGGAACTCGCAACTCGCATGTAACAACTCGCAAAATCCAACTCGCAACTCGCATTCAGGAACTCGCAACTCACAACTCGCAAAATCAACTCGCAAAATTCAACTCGCAACTCGCACATTTTAACTCACAACTCGCAACTCGCATTCAGGAACTCGCAACTTGCAACTCGTACTCGCAACTCGTAACTCGCACTCGCGACTCGCAACTTGCAGATTATCCAAACCCGTATGAATATCATGCACTTTCAGTCATTATACTTCATGCATGTATTTATAAGAAATATCAACACCAGCTTGTATTATTATTATTATTTTAGACGACACCTACACCAACGCATACACCCCTAGCTACTCCTCAGTTGAAGCTATTGATCAGTACTTCAACTACCACGGGAGTTGGGCACGGGATAGCGGAATGATGTGCATTTTTCCAGCCTAACAGAAAGATTGAAGTGCGTGGATTTTGGAAAATTCTGTTACCCAAAAACTCCTATTTTGGGGCAATTTGGCTGTCTCTCACCCACAGACCCCTATTTTTTGCACGTCCTCTGTAACCGAATGCCCCAAAAAAAAAAAAAAAAAAAAAAAAAAAAAAAAAAAAAAAAAAAAAAAAAAAAAAAAAAACGTAATTAAATATGCCCATATACTGTGGTCTTCACACTACCAACTAATCTACCAACCTTGCGACGCTAAACACAGACACAACTTAATATGGCCTTCTTTAAAAGGGACATAGTGGCATGAAAAAATTGACATAATGAAAAGGACCCTTACTGAAATCACTTCCACGAGTTTTAAAACAATTTGGATGTTTACATTCTGTAAAAACAGTAAAAACAGGAAGAGTTCGGGGGGGGGTGGCAGTTTGTGGCAATTTCTGGAACAGAAAAAGCAAGGTGTTCACATCCCTGACAGAATATACAGTGTATCTAGCATATTTTGCGACACAATTCAAAAGCATTCAGACCGGGATTCAGGCTTGTAGTAAGATATTGATCTGTCAAGTGAAAGATGGATTAGCCGGGATTAGCACATATACAATAGCAATGGTCTGTGAGCTGATGACAACATGCTTTTCAAGTTTGGTAAATGCTGGCAGTAATGTCAGCATCCTTGTTTCAGAAATTGCCACAAACTGCCACCCCCCGGAACTCTTCCTGTTTTTACTGTTGTGACAGTCTCCTGAATTATTTTTTTTCCCAGAATATTATTTTTCTGTATTGTATTAATTAAATAAATTATTGTAAAATTAAATTATATAAATTATGAGTGAGGAGAACTGGAAAATATTAATATGAAACTTGCAATGTGTTGTGCAATAAGCATGACTTACCTGGTTGACCTAGTTCTAATCGGACTAGAGAGTTAAAACTTCCTGAGTAAGAACAAGTCAGAAGATGTTCGCAGTCAGAGGACAATAGGAGCACAGTGTCTTATCTTCTTCATTCTAAGAACTGCATAGAGGTTCTTTGTTTACCTAGAGGAAGCAAGATTTCACACCAGTTGATGAACAATAGACTTTGTCAAAACACATCAGGTACAGGATGTGAGGCATGTTTCAGCGAACTGAAAGGCTTGAGAAATCTTCATCTTGTCTCCGCATGTTTTGTTGCATCATAGGACAAATTCTGTTGCAAGTCATTTTTCCTTGCCAGTTGACAAGAGATTTCATCGAGTGTAGACCTCCCAAACAGAAGGTGGAGAACTTTGCATAACATTTGATTTTATAAAATGTCATTATATTTTATTTAATTTTGGAAAGTCGTAAGAATTGTCAGAGCTGCACAAAATTTGGTGCCTTTGGAAAAAACAAAGGTTAACATTAGAATACCAGCAGGATTGTGTCTCTTACCAGTGCTGCCTCTACCAAGAGTTCACCTTTAACGCACTGAGTACCTGTGGACTATTGTTACGCCAAGCTGCAGTTATACTTCCAGTAGTTCTCCAAGTCTACGAGTTTATAAATTAATCGGCCGGTCTAGATCAAAAGGACTTTTGCGATTTCGCGAAACTAATGAACTGTGCCAGCAAGAATTGTGTCGCCTAGATTTATGTGGACCTGATTCTACAAGACCCTGGTGCGCACCCAACAAGAACTTTGAACTCTAAAATTAATGGGATGGTGTGTGTTTAATTTGATTTTTAAGTAGGTAAGAAATATAATAATTTTGTGCATTGTGAATATTGTATTGCGTGATTAATGATTTGATCAGATTTCATTTATGTATTAAAATCATTGTTTTGAAATTACATCTTGGTCAACTCAATCTTCTTACAAAATAGTCATTGTGAATTTTGTTTTATGAACCACGAGAGGTTGCTTTTCTGACCTTGGGTTCGTCCCGTAACAGAAAATTAAAGGGGTTGGGATGGAGTCAAAAGTGCCACTCCATCAAATTAACTTGAAATCAGACCTACAGTCACTGTAGGGGTTAGGCCTAAATTGCCAATCGCCGGTGTGTCCATGCTACTGAGAAATGATTTAGCTGGAGTTAGAGTAATACCAGATCCAATCGTATCAACAAAGCCTTGTGTCAAAGATAATAATGAAGAGGAAAAGAATCTTTTCCTGCCTGTGCCGTTACAAGGGCTAATGAGTAAACAAATATCACAAGATGAGATTAGTGATGTAGTTCAAACTACAGACAAACAAAACCACCAAAAGAAACCAAAAGAAAAGAATGAAATCTTTCTAGATTTGGATGATACATTTTTCTCAAGTCTCAATGACAGTTCAGTATTAGGTGAAGTTAGAGATTGTAATTCTGACCCGATCACAAAAAACAAGCTGAACGAGGAGCAAAGAAAAGATCCAAAACTCACTGAATTTATTGAAAGGTCATTGCCCAAACAGGTAGCCCAAAAAGTTCCTGTGTGCTTTTTTTTGAAGAAAATGGCATTTTGATGAGAAAGTATAGACCTCCAGAAGTTTCGGCTGAAGATGACTTGAGAGTTGTACATCAAATAGTTGTGTCTCAAATTTAAAAGAAAGAGGTAGTCAGTTTTGCACATGATAACCCAATGGCTGGACACTTGGGGATTAGTAAGACTCATGATAGAATCTTAAATCATTTTGGTGGCCCACACTCAGGAGAGATGTAACTGAATATTGCAAATCATGTCATACATGCCAGGTAGTAGGAAAGCCAAATCAGAAAATCCCACCAGCTCCACTGAAACCAATTCCAGCATTTGAGGAGCCATTCAGCTGAATTATTATTGATTGTGTAGGCCCTTTGCCAAAAACAAAGTCAGGAAACCAGTATTTGTTGACTATAATGTGTGCATCAACCCGCTTTCCAGAAGCAATGCCACTGAGAAATATCAAAGCGCACACTATTGTGAAAGCACTAACTAAGTTCTTTACACTAGTTGGCCTACCTAAGTCAATCCAATCAGATCAAGGTTCTAATTTCATGTCCGGACTATTTCAGCAAGTTATGCATGAATTATGGATTTCGCAGTACAAATCTTCTGCATATCATGCCGAGTCCCAAGGGGCACTGGAAAGGTTTCACCAAACCCTCAAGACTAAGATGAAAACGTTTTGTTCAGAATATCCAAAAGATTGGGATGAGGGAGTACATCTCCTATTGTTTGCTGCTAGAGAAGCGGTGCAAGAATCACTAGGATTCAGCCCGTTTGAATTAGTGTTTGGACATCAAGTTAGAGGACCGTTACAACTTCTCAAAGAAAAATGGTTACAAACTGACAGTGAATTAAATCTCTTAGACTATGTATCTGGGTTTAAGTCAAGACTAACAAGGGCATGTGAAATTGCTAGGGACAATTTGAAAGAGAGCCAGGCCAAAATGAAACATTGGTATGATAAATTGGACAGGGATAGAGTGTTTGAGAAAGGGGATAAAGTTTTGGTATTATTTCCAATTCTTGGACATCCATTGCAAGCTAGATACAGTGGTCCGTATGAGGTTGAATCCAAGGTCAGTGATGTAAACTATGTTGTCAAAACGCCAGGTCGGCGCAAACAAAGACAATTGTGTCACATTAAAGGTGCAACGAGAGATTTCACATATGAGGTGTCCCTAAAAAATCGAAAGTACATGTACTGATTTTTTTCCCTGATGTAAAGCTTTCCATAAAAAATAACCCCATCTGAAAGGATTAATCTGAGAAATGTTTCTTTGGTACAAAAACTGTGAAATCACCTTTTTTCTCTCTTTTAAGACATTTCTGTAGCCAAATACAAGGTAAGAAATCTATTGAGTGTCTAGTCTATATGAAATTACTATTATGGCACAATATTTGGGTTCCTCAAAAATCTCTCGTTGCACCTTTAATATGCTGAAAAAAATATGTTGATAGGGATGAAACCAGCACTTCCAAATCAGTCGCCATCACAATTTCAGACAAAGATGGTGATGATGTGATCAAAGAGGAAGTACCTGATATTTCAGAAAACCACAAAACAGGTGATGACATGCATACTGGTTGTCAACCCAAACTTACAAACTCTGATGTGCTCACCAATTTGGAAACAAAAATAGGTCACCTGGTCAAGCCTAAACAGGATGAACTTACAAATTTGATTGACAAGTTTGGTCATTTGTTTTCAGATGTTCCTACCAAAACAAATGTGGTGCATCATGACATTGATGTGGGTGATGCTACTCCTATCAAACAACACCCATATAGGTTGAACCCAGCAAAGCCAAAATCTTGAAAGAAGAGGTAGACTATATGTTACAGAACAATATAATCGAACCGAGTCATAGCGATTGGTCGTCACCATGTGTACTGGTACCAAAACCCGATGGGTCATACCGCGTGTGCCAAGATTTTAGGGCTACAAATCTAAAATCCAAGACAGATTCGTATCCAATACCGAGAATTGATGATTGTATTGATAAGATTGGACATGCCAAATTGTTAGCAAGTTTGATTTATTAAAGGGATATTGGCAGGTTCCACTGACAGAAAGAGCAAAAGAAATTTCAGCGTTTGTAACACCAGATGGATTGTACCAGTACAAGGTGATGCCCTTTGGCTTGAAAAATGCTCCCGCTACGTTCCAAAGATTGGTAAACAAGGTGATTGCTGAGGTGATTGCGAAGGATACATAGATGATTTGGTATTGTACTCGGAGACGTGGGAAGACCACATGAAACAAATGCACAAATTGTTTGAACAACTGTCCAAAGCCAATTTAACTGTCAATTTAGCAAAGAGTGATTTTTGTTGTGCCACAGTCACATATCTAGGCCACATTGTGGGCCAAGGGCAGGTAAAACCCATCCAAGCCAAAGTAGAGGCTATAGATAGGTTTCCATCACCTACCAACAGGAAAGAACTGATGAGATTTCTGGGTATGGCAGGATATTATAGGAAATACTGTCCTAATTTTTCTGTTATTGCACATCCAATGACAAGCCTGCTCAAGAAGAATAATAAATTTGTTTGGTCTGATGCATGCCAAGAAGCATTTGACAAAATTAAGGCCATTCTTATGAGCTCACCAGTTCTGACAGCACCTGATTTTCAGATTCAGTTCAAGTTGATGGTAGATACTAGTGATGTGGGATGCGGTGCAGTGCTCGCACAAGAGGGTGAAGACAAGGTTGAGCATCCAATTTGCTACTTTTCGAAAAAGTTCAATAAGCATCCGCAAAATTACTCAACCATTGAAAAGGAGTGCTTAGCCTTGCTGCTAAGATGGAGTTTAACCATGCAAGGGTACAACTTGGACATCAAGCACATTAAAGGCAAGGACAATGTAATTGCCGATGCCCTTTCAAGAGTCAGCTAAATGCGAACTCTCACATGCTACATATGTAGTAGCAAAAAGTACTAAAGAAAGTTTTCATTGTACTCAAACTTTCTTTCTTTAGAGGGAGGTGTGACAGTCTCCTGAATATTATTTTTTCAGAATATTATTTTTCTGTATTGTATTAATTAAATCATGTAAAATTAAATCATATAAATTATGAGTAAGGAGAACTGGAAAATATTAATATGAAACTTGCAATGTGTTGTGCAATAAGCATGACTTATCTGGTTGACCTAGTTCTAATCGGACTAGAGAGTGAGAACTTCCTGAGTAAGAACAAGTCAGAAGATGTTCGCAGTCAGAGGACAATAGGAGCACAGTGTCTTATCTTCCTCATTCTAAGAACTGCATAGAGGTTCTTTGTTTACCTAGAGGAAGCAAGATTTCACACCTGTTGATGAACAATAGACTGTGTGTAATTGCTATGTCAAAACACATCAGGTACAGGATGTGAGGCATGTTTCAGCGAACTGAAAGGCTTGCGAAATCTTCATCTTGTCTCCGCATGTTTTGTTGCATCATGGGGAATTTGCTAAGGACATATTGTATTTTGTGATTAATGATTGATCAGATTTCATTTATGTATTAAAATTATTGTTTTGAATTTACATCTTGGCCAACTCAATCTTACAAATAGTCATTGTAAATTTTGTTTTATGAACCACAGGAGGTTGCTTTTCTGACCTTGGGTTCGTCCCGTAACACTGTTTTTACAGAATGTAAACATCCAAATTGTTTTCAAACTCGTGGAAGTGATTTCAGTAAGGGTCCTTTTCATTATGTCAATTTTTTTCATGCCATTATGTCCCTTTAAATACGAAGGTCCAAAAAATTACGGCTTTTCACACTGAGCAGGTGATCGATCCACTCTCGCGATCGATCGCCCTTTTGGAAGACAAGTGCAACCGTTTTCTGAATGCTGCTATGAGATTTTGGCCCGAAATTATGCTCCAGGAGTATATGGTCCACGCCCATAGGGTCCTGGAGCGTAAATAATCTGGATAAATATTCTAAGTCAAATTTTAATGCACATTCTCCGAGAGCATATGGCAAATGTGCAGTATTTGACTTAGAATATTTCTCCATTGTTCCAGAAGCATATTTGCTAGCCCTATATGCTCCTGGCAAAAAATGCTCCAGGAGCATTTTCAAATTTTATGCATATTTGACTTAAAATATTTCTCCAGATTATTTATGCTCCAGGAGCATAGTCAAGTATGCTCCTGGAGCATATATGACATAGAGTATATTTCCAGATTATTTATTGTTCCAGAAGCATATTTGCTATATGCTCCTGGCCTGGAGCATTGTGCATTCAAAAATGCTACAGAATTTCTCCAGATTATTTATGCTCCAGGAGCATAGTCAAGTATGCTACTGGAGCATATTTGACATAGAATATATTCCAGATTATTTATGGTCCTGGACGCTACGGTCCTGGACCATATGCTCCTGGAAAATTATTTCGGGCCAAAATCAACATAGAAGCTTTCTGAATACTAGACTCGCATTCGCATTATTAACGCCTTAGTTAAAAGTCCACACACCATGAAATTATGATTACATCTCAATAGAAAGCTGGTGACCTTAGGAAATGAACAGAATACAGTTTCGATTTTTATCTGTCTTTATAAAGCAGTGAGGGCTTAAAAACTGCCAAGATTTTATGTATTTTCCCGTATTTTCCATACGCCCCAAAACAGCCCAATTACCTTATTATAAATGCATGACGATGATGACGTCATTTCGGTGACACGGATCACGTAAATACAGTGCAAATATGTAAACACTGCCACGGTACAGCTCAGTCATGATGTTACTAACAATATGCCGGCATTCTCAATGTATTAACATTGTTATTTGCAATGTAAGAAGAGAATGAAGATGAGAAAGTTGTTGGTACTTGGTGCTATGTCTAGAGGATTAGACTTCCACTTACAAGGGAGGTGTGTGACACGCGGCCGGTCAGTGGACTGAGTGGTGGTGAGTGTGTTACTTCGAGGCTGAAATTGACGAAGCTTTCACAAGAAACAAGCAAACGATAAACAACGGGTTTGACGTTATGTTTTTTTTATATTTATTTAGAATCCCAAATTGGCTATATAAATCATCAAAATGACAGAAAAGCAGGACACGACCTGCTCGATTTGGGCATTGGGGATTTCCAAACGGTAATTTGGGGGAACTGTTACGTGCATTTACTATGGCAGTCTCTGTCTCAGGTACATTACAAAATCTCCTCTTAAAACCTTAGTTCGATACATCTTAGGAATATCATGATAATTTTGGAATAAATTATTGACTTCAAAATCCGTCGGGGTCACAGACCTCTACACATGGCTAGCGGGCTGCCGCCCAGTTGAATGGTCGCCGAGTGAAACAACAGGAAGTTGTTCCAAAATGGCCGCCATTTTAGTTTCAATGCCTCATATCTTGGTTAATAATACTGACACGAGCTTGATTTTTGTGTCTATGCTTGTTTTCAGGGATAAGGAATCTAAATATGACGCTACTTTTTTTAAAGATCCCAGGTCAATCACTTTGTTTTCCAACATGGCGCCAATGAACACTAAAGCTGATACTTTTGTTATCACTTTGCACAAAATAATAATATCAATTTGAATTTTATGTTTATTCTTATGTTTTCAGGGTCAATGAATCCAAATATAACATTACTTTTCAATAATATCTTTTGCAGCCATTTTATTCCAATATAGCCGCCAATTTACACCCAAATATCTTTTTTTTAAAATAATCATACTGAATTGATTTTTGTGTCTATACCTATGTTATCAAGGCTAACTAAAACAATTATGACAATAATATTAAAGGGATATATCGTGATCCACAGCCTCGTCCCCCAAAGATACCTTAACAAAAGTTGAGATTTTTATATCATCTGAAATAATAATGATAATAATAATGCATTTATATGCGAACACAGCGCCTTACAACAAATACTTAAAATACGAAATTAATATACAACATAACATACAGCATAATAAAGGAACAAATCCAAAGTTAACAAAATTTTAAACATCAGGAAATATGTTGTCAGGAGCCGTTTAAAGACACTGGTGGAAGGTGCCTCTCTAATGTTAACAAAAAGCTTGTTCCACAGCCTAGGACCAATTGGGTTGAATGATCTGTCGCCAAATCTACTGTACGCTTGGAACGAGGAATAACAAGCCGTGTAACATCAGAAGAAGACCGAAGCCTTCGTCTTATAACATCCGAATTACTATCTAACACATTATGCAAATTTAGACCAGTAAGGTATGATGGAGCCTGTCCGTGAAGAGACTTATACACATAAAGAAGGATTTTGTATCTGATACGTTCCTTAGAAGAGTGATGTGATCAAAGGTTGTGACGAACTCATGCGAACGCATGCGATCACCAAACGCGCAGCTTTATTTTGCAAGCTGGAGCCTTTTGAGATCCATTTCATTAGTGCCATATAGTAATGAGTTTGAACCGTTAGCCTAAGTATAGTATTTGTGCCTAATCTTAATATTAAATTTTAATAAAGCGCGACATATCTACCGACGTGCTCAGGGCGCCGTGGTGGAGCTCCTAAAGGCTGTTAAAAACGAATAAATACGGATTTTAGATATACGAGCAAACCGAAGTTCTCGGAGAAAATCTGCGAGGACGGGTACAATGTATGGATCGGCAATCAAAGTTACGTTCAAACGTGAACCTATACCTATAAGAAATCGAACTGTAAAAAAAAAAAAAAAAAAAAACAGACAGACAGACAGACAGACAGACAGACAGACAGACAGACAGACAGACAGACAGACGGACAGACAGACAGACAGACAGAAAAGTGATTACTAAGTCTCTGCCGAACAAAGTTCAGGCGAGACAACAAAAAGCTTGTTCCACAGCCTAGGACCAATTGGGTTGAATGATCTGTCGCCAAATCTACTGTACGCTTGGAACGAGGAATAACAAGCCGTGTAACATCAGAAGAAGACCGAAGCCTTCGTCTTATAACATCCGAATTACTATCTAACACATTATGCAAATTTAGACCAGTAAGGTATGATGGAGCCTGTCCGTGAAGAGACTTATACACATAAAGAAGGATTTTGTATCTGATACGTTCCTTAGAAGAGTGATGTGATCAAAGGTTGTGACGAACTCATGCGAACGCATGCGATCACCAAACGCGCAGCTTTATTTTGCAAGCTGGAGCCTTTTGAGATCCATTTCATTAGTGCCATATAGTAATGAGTTTGAACCGTTAGCCTAAGTATAGTATTTGTGCCTAATCTTAATATTAAATTTTAATAAAGCGCGACATATCTACCGACGTGCTCAGGGCGCCGTGGTGGAGCTCCTAAAGGCTGTTAAAAACGAATAAATACGGATTTTAGATATACGAGCAAACCGAAGTTCTCGGAGAAAATCTGCGAGGACGGGTACAATGTATGGATCGGCAATCAAAGTTACGTTCAAACGTGAACCTATACCTATAAGAAATCGAACTGTTAGAACAACCATACCGTCCATAATTAGTAGCATTAGTAAAGTAAAAGTGTATTATGGTTTATTGAAATAGCCTCAATGGTCAAAAGGCCAAACAGAAATTGTATAAATTACAATGATATTGCACATAAAAAGAGTACCAACATTGGCGATCATAGTGGAAGAAGAACTCAAATGCTAACACTGTCCCGAGTCCATTCTAGCAATCCTTTCAGCCTACTAATCGAGGGACTGCTGGAAATAAGCCGTTATCCACTGCAGTCTTATCGAATTACATTGTAATAATTCTTAATAAAAATATTTAAATGAGGAAAAATTAGTTTATATATTATGATTTGATGACTTTACTAATAAGATCGAAAGTCTGGTGGTCAAGCTGCTTCTACCGAAGGTGGCCGAAATTTGACGCTAAAGTGATTGCAAGTCAAGATCGTTTATAGTGAATTGTTTTAGCTCTAAGAAGCTAAAACATCGTGTCGTGGATAAGTCCAGAGAAAACTAAAAGTCCCACCGTGACCCAGCAGCGGATTTAAGGAAAAGGGCCTTGTCAGCAGCTTAAGGTGAGGGCCCTTTAGTGCGACTATAGGGTGCCTGAGGGGGATGTTCCTCCCTCAGAAGTGAAGAAATGTTGGAAATTTGGTCTTAAAGTGCGATTTGATTCATAGTTTTGATCCTGATGGTCACGCTGCTATTGCCTAGCGGAAACGCTATATCAAGTGTACCTCAAGGGAACCAGTACAAATTGTTAAGGGGGGGGGGGGTGAAAACAAAATTTTCAGGGCTCCCTTTTGGATCTCAAAAAATCGGAGCCCCCTTTTATCCGTGGAAAATATAGTCAACCCCACAGAAAATCATACAGACCCCGTTTCCACGAGCAAAAGGGTAAAAAAATTCATCCCCCGCTTACAAGAGTTTGTGAACGGTACTTAAATAACGAGGTGGGGCCTTTTAGCATCGCAATGTCACACTTTGGTGCGAATAGGGGGTGTCTGGGGGATGTGCCCCCCCCCTCAGAAGTGAAGAAATTTTGAAAATTTGGTCTTAAAATGGTGCGATTTGATGCATAGTTTTGATCCTGATGGTCACGCTGCTATCGCCTATCGACCTATTGGAAAAGCTATGTAGACTTGTGTTTTATACCTCAAGGAAACTAGTACAAATTGTTAAGAGAGCGTTTGCAAACATTTGTAAGTGGAGGTGATGAAAAAAATCATCCCCTTTTATCCGTGAAAAATACTGACGTCAACTCCACAGAAAATCATATAGACCCCATTTTGTACGAGCAAAATTAAGGCGATTTTATTTATGGCCGTGGCCCCACCTTTAAGGGTCAAAGATTTTCAGGGCCCATGGTTATAAGTGTTTGTGAACAGTTCCTAATTGATAACAGGGGGACCTGATGCAAAAGGTTTTGACTTCGCGAAAACATCAACCCCCTGGGCCCATCACATTTTGGTAGAAAAAAGTTGTGTGGGGCCCAGTGTCCAACATGGGCACATGATGATGTGAAAGGACACTGGGCCCCTTATAAATCTTGTGGGAAAAATAAACACTGCGGCCGTGATTTCTTTTCCTTTTTTTCGGTGGGGGAGGGGGCCCTGAGAACAATATTTTAGGGGGGCCCTGTCAGCAGCTGCCGACACTGCTGACTCTTAAATCCGCCACTGCCGTGACCGATGGGAGTTCGATCACATTGTCAATAAACCCGCCGAATAAGGAAAGATTGGCGCTTAGCGGCCAAGTCAGCGGCCAAGTCCTCTGGCTCTGAAGCCCGCTCTGAAGGTGCGAAAAAAGAATCAAAGCAGCGCCGTAGAACAAATTTAGAGGAGCAAAGCACAGAACAAAACATTCTCGGGGGTTACTCCATGGGATCAAGAGAGAAAGATGCTTGCATAAGGACATCGGTTACGCATATCGGCGAAGTAACTGATTTCTGCGCAGTTAATATTGTCTAATTATACCTTTCAATACTATGGGGTATGTCGAGTGCAAAAGTTGCACATTTAATTGAAAATGAATAAAATGTAATCACAATTTCTTTTCCTAAATATCAGTGACCAGTAGATGGACATCATGCTGCATTGACTCGAGCAAATAATAGAACTGTTGATCCAGTAAATCCGCTCGGTATGCAGAGGATAAAGCCCTTTTTATCTGGAAAAAGTTACAGAGGCATTGTTATACCCACCACGATTTGAAACAGATTCAGGTGCTCATCACCCGAATTAAGATTGAGAGCTATTTTTTTGCATGACGCCAAAAGCACAAGCTACTTATCCTCTTTCACGAATAATAAACCTTAGGCTTATGACTGGCGTTCAATTAACTTTGGACAGTATATTTCATTAGTTTTCCGAAAAGGAAACAGATGAACAACATATCTGAAAGTTGTTGGGCAGACTGTGACCTAACCTCTTTGTGAAGACGAAGAAACGAACTTAACTTACAGAACTTACCGCCGTAATCCCCATTCATTCAATTTTACCGTGTGTTCGCATAGGTCGCTTTGGACCCCCTCTTTTGTATTTTCTAAATACATGGTGGTAGATTGAATAGAAAAGCCCAGCAATAAGTTCTGGATCTTGGTTTTGCACAAAAATGTTAGTCACAGCTTACCAAGCACCATATCCACCATGAGTTTCGTTCCACTTTAGTTTCTTTTTTCAATAATGATGAAATATACAGTCAAAAATGATTGAACTCACAGTAGAACTCAAAGTTTCTTTATTCGCGAACGAGGCCAACTCAATCCAAATTGGGTAGACATTTCCTAAAGAAGTCCCAAGTTATACAAACGAGGGTCGGTGGTATTGTCATTGATTCCGTCCTGCGCTACTTAAAGGAGAACCTGTATCAAGAATAACTAAGCTAATATACGCTATCCCCCCCCCCCCCCCCCCACTATTGAACACATATGGACTGGTTTCTGAGAAAACGGAATATTTACTAACTATAAAAACGAATTAAAAGCATTTGTCTGACCCCATGCGCTATTTGAAATTCGCGCTACTGTATTTGGGATATGTAGTTGTGTTAATGCGATACGGCCGGCACGTAGAGTCATGCATCTTCACACAATCATGATGCTTTCATAATGGGTATTTCCTATGGCATGTATGACCTAAACGTGTGGGTCGTATCCGCATAACACGTTAGACACTAGCGCGATTTTTAAATAGCACATGGTAGGACGAGATGGTTTTTAATTCATTATTAGGATTATATTAATTACGTTTTTTCTATGAAACCACTCGATATGTGTCAATAATATTTTGTGTCTATGTGGTTTAATATTATTCGTTGTACGGGTTCTCCTTTAACAACTGAGCATGACCGAATTCAATGGACATACCTCATTGCGTACTCGGGGCTTCTAGGTAAACGTCTACCCTAAACTGGGCGGGGATAACGAGGTCTATAACGCCTGACATCTTGTCAGCTGCATGGATAATATCAATGACTCTGCAGTTCCAAATGAACAAAGGGAATATGAAGTGCTTGTCCGCGCAAATACCAAATGGATTACTTTCAATAACGCCATTATTTGTGCTATTTGCTTGAGGCAAGGCAGGCCTAGTGTATGTCCCTTGATAACTGAATCAGAAAAAGAAATTGAGGGATGCAGTTTTATTCAATTTCATGGAAAATGTGCAACCTTACAATTTGCCCATAACCAATAAATGGTTATTATAATAGTTATTATTATTTATAGTGGGAAAATGGTTACGGTTGCAAAGTATGTAATCAAAAATAAAACAATTTTTCATTTGGTCCCATGGCCAATATCTGACTTTCTTTATTGAGAAATTGAACATTGTTTTACTCGGCATTTGCTTTTGTAATTTCCGGGATATTCTTGTAATCCTGCAATTATTCTCTCACCTGCTATGTTGACAATATAAATTGGTGTTATAGTCTGATATTTTATTCTGTCAGTAAACGCATATTGTCGATGGGTACGAACTCATTGGAGGGGATGTGTTGAGAACAACAACTAAAAGCCGTATTAAAGGTCCAGTGGCCCGAATACTTAATTAGCTCGTCCCCAGAACCCAGATTTTACCGGAAGTGGTAAACATTTTGGTATCAGAAGCTACTATTTTTCTGCAGTACCCTGTGAAATCTTAGAAGCAAAAGCTATTTGGTTTGGAAGTTATGACGAAATGTGCTCCATTTTGGTTCACCAGTATTTCCCACAGTACTTATGGGGCTTAAAAAAATTACGTTTTTGCTCTCGCGTCAAACACGGATTGAAATATCGGCGGAAACTCCTCCCCCCCCCCCACCCTTACAGGATGGGGTATTGGAGTGAAGACCAATCTAGCAAGATGGAAACTTCAATCATTAAATCGGGCCATCACCCTTTAACAGCTGAAATGCTCAACTTTGTTCAACAGACTAAGATGCTTTCACCATTGTACATGACTTCTTTGTATCGAAATGTAAAGGCTTCATACCAGATATTAATTAAAGATTGCGTACAGTCTGAGACACGCTACGATTCCTTTGTTTGTGTCAATCCAAAGAACGGATAAAGTGTCATGAACATCGAGGCTGGGTGACAAGGAGGATTACGCAAATTAATATGTAGTTTGTTATGATAACCAATAACTCTAAAATACTTAAATGATTGAGACAAAGCTGTCAAATATTATTTTGAGAACAAGCGAATAATTGTAAACGTGTAGATTCCTTAGTGGCGTAAAAGAAGTTTTGGTGAGTAAATAATTACCTTATTCGATCATTGTCTTATGCGAATCCTTCAGAGCTTGTTCAAGTTTGGCGTTTGGAATTATTCATGCATTTGCTGGTGTAATATTTTCTTCGTGAGAAAACAGACATTTTAAATTTCTGGGCCTTAATTTATTCCGGTTATCGCGCATCGAATTCTATTGTACTGATTGGTAAAGCACACGGACCTTCAGAACAAAGGGAATCGTCGACACGCCCAAAATACACTTTTAATGAACTGACTGGAAATAAAAAATCCTACTATAAAGGTTTTTTAATCAAATCGTTGCTGTAGACCACGTTACACATGTGAACGAGCCTCGTTGTTTAGTGGATGAGCCACAGCAGGACAATTCAAAAGGTAACCTAATTGTATCACCATTCCCTGGGGGGGGGTGGGGCAAAGAGGCACTGATACTGGGTGCCTAACACTATGACGTACATAAAAAAGTATGATGGCAATTCTGTAGGGGTAGCTTAGAGAGGGGGGCCTAGGGGGCCGCAAGAGATTATACAGGGGTTCAAAATTGGAACAAGTGTCCAATGGTGTTGATTACATACCAATTTGTTTCGATTGATCACAAGGATAAAAAAAATGATGTTTGTACTATCTCCGACTTACCCCTATGGAGTTATTATAGCCGAAAACCTTATTATGACAAGTACCACCACACGCCGCATATGCTTAACGAACGAAATAATAAGCCCCATAATCATGATATTAAGAATTTCAACCCTACCTTTTTTGCAATTGTTAACAAATTTAACCGTTTATTTCCATGGATTTATGGCGAAGGATGATTTCAGGGGGACTGGACTCTACTAAACTGGAATCCAGGGCAAGTGTCTCACTGGTTGTAAAAAATTGAAGGTTATCTCGCCCACTTGCGTGAATGAGAAAATGAACGGCTATGGTTAGAAACGTGTTAAAAAAATTAGGTAATAACAGTCCGCGTGCAGAAAAATAATTTTCGTAAAAATTCAAAAATCAGCAAAAAAATAAAAAACAATTAGAATGTTGATATATTCCGTGTACGTGAAAACTTGAATAGTTCCCAACGACCGATCGTATGTGCTGAAAACGTACAATTTCCGATGCGGGGTTGGTTTTTGAAAAGGACCACTTTCGTGCCATGTGATCGATTTCGGAGATCTGAACAAAGATTAGGCTCGTTTGTGCATGGAATGTTTGCCACGCCTGGAACATACAGACACGTGAAAATGACCGGCGAGTTACAAGGGCGTATTTAGACTGAAATGGAGACGATGATTGTTTCATTGAGTCATTAGCGAGTGAATTCGCACGCAGTTCGTTCCATTTGTAAACTTTTTATCGCTATTTGTGCAGCCAAGAAATTTACATTTTTTTTTGAGCCGCCCTGAGGATATACACATGGATAAAAGTGAAATAGTGTGGTTTTGGCCGTAAGAACTGATCAAAATTATCGCTTCTTTGTGTATAACACGCTACAACGAAAACGCGGTGTATAACGAGAATGCAAAAGATGCCCCCCAGTTATGGCGGATGGTGAGTGCGACGCCCACGCCGTAGGGGCGATAATAGTCGCAGTCGGATTCGTGTATAAGTTACAAGTTACACCCAACAAACCCCTTACCCCTACGAGGTATAGGGGTTGTTATTAATGAGGTGCGTAACTGTTATTTCACATTGCAGACAGTGGTCGAAAACTATTCCTTATTTTAATTTGTTTGTGAGAACATTATAAAACCAATATGAGCCCATTTCCAAGAAAACTGAAGCATTTTAGTATTTGACCCCTGTAGAAGCTAAATTTAACCTGTTTTACCATAATAAGGTTGCGGCTTATAACCAATAGGGTAAGTCGGGATAGTACAAACTTATACATTTTTTTAATTCCTTGTTATCATCGAACAATTTGGTATGTAAATCAACAAAAATTGGAATCAATTTTCAATTTTGACCTCCCCTTGTATAATCTCTTGCGAGCCACTAGCTCACTTAAGCTACCCCTAAGAAGGGCCTCACACATTTTTGTGTATGTCTAGCATGAGGTAGCCCTGTTTAAATGTCTCTTTGCCCCCCAGGTGATACCGACCAACATGCAGGCTCACCCACTATTTGGTCAAGATCGGCCAAACCGGCTTTTAAGTCTCTCGGCAAAATAGGCATGGTTGAATAGTTCCTACGTCAGAAAATTAATTTCTTTTCTAAATCTACCTCTAGTAAAAAAGACCAAATAACGCACAAAAAAGAAACTGAAAACAGAATGGGTGAACAATTTGACGTGGCCTGAGCTGTACTACCTCGCGCTACTTTATTCATTCATTCATGCCAAAGCATAATGGCACGTACACCAGCAAGCTCATTGTAACTTTCATTCAAGTTCATTACAGTCCCTAGAGTCACTGAAAACATATTGTCAGTCATATCATAAAACGAATCGGTAAAGTGGCAGACAATTGAAATCGGAGTCCGACAACGCAAACTATACGCTACTCCAAATGTACAAATATTACAAGCCAGCGATTTGGAAATGACTAAATTTTTGAGATGGACTAGCTGCCAATACCTATTGCTTGCATTACGGAGTTCCAGCGCCCGTGCTTCGAGATCAGAAGTTAAAGGCGCTTGAGCCGAGGCTGCGTTGCACCAACCTGAACGGAAGCTATGGAGTCTGTACGTAGATACGTCTGGCACTACCGCGCGAAGGGCTGACAGAATAATTTCACGAGTTCTAGAATAACTGAGAGCATGCTTGGTGGGAAACTTAACCTATCGTAGACGCGGTAAACCTGCGTAGGACTGGCAAGTCAGAACTGGTGGGTCTCCAAGAGCTTTGAAAAGATGGCCTCGCTGATTGAAAACCGGCCGCAAGTCCGAATCTGGCATTCTACTAAAGATAATAACAGAACCTTTCCTGAACTGGTCGGTCTTGGCTCTGAGAAGGCTATGTCCATGCGAATCCAAGAAAAAACGAACTACACTCCTTGCGTTGAGCGCCTTCAAATCATCGAAGCGGAGAAGCCGGCGTCGGAGATGAATGCAATGATGAAACGAATGCTTAAGTTCAAGGGAGGAGAGACAATGATTTGGTCAGGACACGTGCACGGTACTTTCCTTAAATCCTCGACACTTATCGGTTCCTTGGGCTTAGCCGGAGCCGCTGTTAAACGCTTAAACCCATGTAGAGCGGTTTTTACCAGAGAACTGCCCGAAGGGGTTGGAAGACCCACCAGCGAATGCATCCAGCTGATGAAGACGAGACGGCCAGCATTCGGCGGCGGGGATTTAGGACCGGCCCTCTCGAGGTCTGACAAATATAGCCGCGAGAGAGAGAGACAGAGACAATGGAGAAAATGGGAAAGGGAAAGAAAGAGGTATACAAGCTTCGCAGAACTACGTGTAGTGCCCAAGCAGAACCACATCTCCATGCAGCTGTGTAAGCACGAACGGTAGTTTAGTTACGAAGCAGACCTGGAGATGTTGGGATGTAAGCAGTCTTGGGAGGTGTGCGACTACACATGTCTTAGAAGATGGCGGATCTTACCAGGGAAGTCGACAAAAATCCTCCAGAAACTGTTTAAAAGAAAAACCAAACGAAAACCAGCAAATTATATAGGAAAAAGGCGCATTACCACAGGAAAGCGCTAAAGCACAAACGCTCAACAATCGCCGAACAAAGGCAAATTTTTTTTTTTAACAAAAGGCCAAAAAAACCAAGTCATATTTTTTCTTTATGAATTATATATATATATATAATAGTGTGAGTATTAGTTACATACTGAACAACCCGCGAAAAAAAAAGGAGGGGGGATGGGGGGAAGAAAACGAGGGGTGTGTAAAAGCTCAAACCGAGAAGAATGGCACAATTCAATTCAATTCAATTATTAGGAACTCACTTGCATAACAGCGGCACACACATCTTCTCGGTGGTGCGTCCATACATAACATAAAATTGTCATTAAAATAGATACAAAAATATTAAAAGAATATAAAAGAAAAAGAAAGTAACAACAATAAGTTGTGGGTGTGTGTGGTTCAGCGGCCCTCCAGAGAGAAGAGAGTGGCGTTGACATGTTTATTATTTGAACATTGTTAGGTCACATTTGTACGCATATGCAAATAGACGCAAGCATATCGTCACGAGTCTTTCCAAACAGGTCAATCGACCAAAAAGTCACATTTCGAGATATCGGCGATTGAAGTTTTCGGAATTATGAATGCATACTAAATTGAAACATTTTGGAAAATGATTTTATATCGACATTGTGGACATTGAAAACGTCTTCATTTGGAGCACGCTTACATTCAAGTATCCTTGTTTTCCTTGTAAAATTAATTACCACGTGATTGGTCTGTTTGCAACAAAAAATAAAAAAACGTTCCTCTGTTTCTATGGTCCCCCAAGGAGACGAATGCAATTGAAGCGGTTTGGCGTACTCACAAAGAGTCGATAGATGCATTCAGGCGGTGGGATTCAACATGTTGAACATACTTTTGCCTGCCGGGGGCGCTAGAAAGACTTTCAACTATGCTTTGGTACGATTTCTAATAGGTTGTAATGTCTCTTACAGGCAAAATAATGTGCCAGTGAAGATAGACAAAAAAAAGGGGAAATTTTTTTTTTTTTTTTTAATATTTTTATTTTGTATTAGGATTGATTTAATCAAATATTTGAATACTCAATTGTAAAATATAATACATCAGCATACAAAATATACCAGTGATTATAAATATACAGTTAATGTGATAGAAACTGTAAAGATGGATTTACGGGGTTTTGTTGGAAGCATTGCTCCAGAATTTTCTTGTAAAATTTATAGCATTTTCTGGTAAACTTAGTACTTAATCGTATAATTAAAATTAATAATACATGAATGTACGATAATGTTGATTTCGAAAAAAAATTCGAATACAGCTCAGTTTAGTCGTTTTAACGCCTGGTAAATTGGACATAAAATTTAGAGTATTTCTGCGGTATTTCTAAATGTGCATCGGCCCACATGTTGAAGTACACTAAGGACATCCACAAAGCGTATGTCTAGCGTTTGACACCCTGGGTGTTAGGAATATTGGACATAATAACTTTCATAACCGTTAAGTGGAAGAAGTTGTGATTATCTGTTTATTGCTTGAAGGGGTATGTTGATACTTTTTTAGAGTAAAAGGAATTCAAAGATCACTAGTTTAGCAAGAAGAAAGCTTTATCTTACATCAAGTCAGTTATTGATGAAATGGATGATGGCGTCGGAACGAAAACGAACGCAAAAATAATGCTCGACACATAAAAATGTTATTAATGGAATACTGTAATTATCCTATAAAACAAACGCTTCATAATATGGTATCTTTTACATTTATAGTTATAAATTTCAGTCGTGTTCAATTTCACTGAAAATAAAACAAGATCAATGGGGGGGTGTAGGGGGGGGATACTTACTACTTGCAAGTAACGAAAACCATAGGAAGAGTATATTAGCAATAGTGTCAAATGAGCGTATCTAAAACTCGTAAAAAAATAAACGACTTCGGAGGATATCAGAACAATTTGAAATGAAATTGATATTCTATGGATATTATTTAATTTTTGTCATCAAACAGATCATTGCGTATAGTTCACCTTTGGAGTCATTAGCACTCTTAGAGTAGGTGCTCTTATTACTTTCTGTGTGGAAACTTTCTATGAGTAAAAAAACCAAAACTAAAACCATTTTGAGGTTTAAGTATGGCAGTTAGTTTGACAGAAACAGACTTCTGACGTTTGATTCAATTCAATGCACCATATTTCGATTATCAAAGGGCGAGTTATTGAACATGCAGAATGAGAATTTTATCATGTTAACATCTTTCGGTATTGGAATGAAAGGGAAAATAATTTCCTGTATTATACTCAATAGCGAATCGGGTTGGTTGCAGTCAATTTTATGAATAATTTCACGGAGTAATCATGTTAAGTTACCATTAATCATGTATTTAATTAAGATGCTGAAAATGTGAATGATAATTGTCTACATCTACTCAAGACCATATTACTTTATTGCACTTAATTTAGTAAAACACAGATAATTTAGTGAATTTAGGCTGAAATTATTAATAAAATAAGTTGCTGTATGTGGAAAAATAGAAAGAAAAGAGGAAAAACGAAAAAAGATTTGGATGCTTCTTTGTTTTACATTGCATTATTGATCTTAACCCTCGTCTACTAAAGGGGGGTGGTGTGTGGTTAGCACCCCTTCAGGTTTACCGGCCTGCTAAAGCCCCCTTTTTGTTGCCAGATGATTTAATGTAATTGTGCAATTGACATTATCGCTCTTCTCCAAAACAAAACATCACCGGGCTATAGGAAGATAAAGGTGGAATATCACCTTTCATGAGGGGAAATGACTAGTTTTATATCCGAGCGCATTTAGGCTATAATAACGGGTTTGGGTCGCTAAATTGCGAAATATCAATTTCCCACCTATATTCAGTATTTTCGCACTTTCCTAAACATATGACGCCTATGAACGTCATTAATGGGGATTGTTGGTACTTATTTTGGTAAAAATGGAAATAAGAAACGCTAAGCTATCATTTGGTACCAAATTTACAGGAATCGGATGTTCAGTAACGGAAATCACAGGGGTTGGTACCACTCCACCCTTCGGGAGTTTTTGGTTTATACAATGGGCTAGGCGACGAGGGTTTCATTTGGCGTAATTAATACATAGTAACTCTTTAAAAACGGTAAGCTATCTACTCTATGAACTAGGAATCAACATGGGACCCTCTGATATGAACCCAATACATATAACCACGATACGTGCTACCATAAAGGGAATAGATAAGCACATTGAATTTATGTATATACACTACTTTTCCTTTAAATAATATATCACATTTAAAATAAAATGGACAAATTCAATTTTTTTAAACCCAAACGTGAAAGGGTTTAACAAAGGTTTTTATATTACTATAAAAAAATGAAGTGAAAATAGGCTACTACATTAGTGATTGTTATGTCCTTTCTGGGTTATAAATTATCTTGTTGTTATAAGTTGATTACCAATTAGCTGATTTGAATCTTTGACTTTATTCAACTTCAACATCAATTAAGTTTGCAGCAAACAGGTGTAAACTGAGTAAATGTACTATTTTGGCACAATACCGTAAATTATACATGTATGTGTGTTTTATCACTTTGGTGAAATTTCTCATGAACCGTATAGTTAAATCACTACAAATAAAAGATCCATTAACGCTATGTCTAAAAACAATAAAAAATAATAATAAATAAAACTCAAAGGCGACGATTCAAAATGATAAACGTAGGCTCTTTTGCCGTGCTCATCGCCCGGATCGTCGCTTAGATAGTCAAGCATCTTACAATCTATACGTCTGGAAAAAGAACACATGCAGCTAAAATGCATATTTTGGTATACCACTACTAACATGCATCTTGTATTTACGAAATACCGTGCACGTCACAGTAAAAAAGATCAGAAAAAGACAATCTTGACCGTAAGTAAAAATATAGTAAATACTTTTTGGTCCAATTTAGAGGCCTATACGGACTAAATTATCAGAGAGGCTCGTATGAACTTGGAATTATAAGTTATTTACATGAAAAATCATGTAAATCTTATAGGAAAATACTGGGTGCAATTCTGCCAACCAAAAACCCATAAACCCACAGCTTTTATAGTTAATCCATTCAAATTCAATTTAGATGTACAGTTTAATGAATATGGGTTACCAAATTAACGAATTTTAATGTATATACACCGTAAAATTTGATTGACATTTGTGGGATAGGCCTACTAAGATGTTCGCCAGTGCTTTTTTATTCTCTAGCACATTCACATCTCGAAAACTCACCAAAATATATTTTTCAGTGTTTTGATGAATTCAGTTTTACGTATGACTGTAATTTTCACACGAATTATCGGCAGAATTGATGTTAGTAAAATACTGGAAAAAATATAATTTTTGAGTGTGGCAAATCGTCTAGATACAGCTACAAACCTTGTATATATAAACTTCGACCAGACTTATATAGCCCCCCCCCCGTGTTGATCAAGCGAGGAGATGATCTCGCAGTATCCCATTGATCGATGCGCCGTGCGGTGCTTTCAGAATAAACAGACGACTGCAGATGGCTGTTTGGAAGACTTTCATTGGCGTTTGGGTATGATCCCCAAAGTGAAAATCATTATATTAAAAGGTGGAATGTTATTTTTGCCTCAATAGTGGGTATATGAAAAGAGCTGTGATATAGTATAATAATATGCAAAAAAAATCAATTCGCCAAATGCGATGGTCCTGTGGAGACTTGGACGATAGGGAGTCTTGACATACAAATAGGACCCTATGTAAACAAAATATAAAGAAACATAAAGTGCAACAAAGAAATCATAAGTATGACCAATAGAAACCTAATTTATGTTAAGTAGGTGGCTCTCTGTTTCCATGAGTTTGATATAGTTTTACATGTTTTATCAAAAAATCTAACCTAGCGTGTCATCAAACAACGCACAGGTGTTCAAGCATAAGGAAATATTTAACTTCATTGTTACTAGAAACAAACCAATACCAGAAAGAGTCCAGCTGTGAGCATGGAGTTCATTTCTAGGTTTTCAAATTCCTCCTCTTCTAATATTATAAAGTGTGTTACATGAGAACATAAAGTGCTTGGTGTACTCATATCAGAATTGCATAACTTAAATACACCAATATTATAAGAAGACCAAGATTTAATGTTAAACTCTAGTGCAATGTGTTAGTGCGGACTTTGAATTTGAGGGAACTACCGTAGAAATCCCCGAAGGATCAAGCAGATATTTTTCCAAAGAAGGGCTACTTTTATATTTGCAGTAGGTGATTAAGGTTTTCTTTGTCAACGCTCTTTCGAACCATGCACGATTTTTTGATCAGTATGAAAGTTGAGGAATACCTTAACCCAATTATGATTATGGGGCTGAGTGTTCGAGAAAATGTGATCTAAACCACATAAAGCGAGAGAATCACGGATATTTGTCATCCACTTCCATGGCAGTTTTTCGCCGTGATTTTGGAAAGTGTAAAACAAAACATTAAATAATAACTTTGGGTATCTATTATCGTCCATATCAAGGAGACGCTTAAAATAGTTAATCCTGTGATTAGTTTGAATTGTTGACACAGATTCCCGCCCTAAATCACCATAGAGAGCCTCCTTTGCAGTATTTCTGTTGGCACGGAGAATGGTTCTTGCCATTTGAAGTTGCAGCCCTTCGATCCTATTCATGTCTGAGTCACTACACACCCAAACTGAGCATCCGTAATTAATAGTTGGCAGTGCAACAGACTTCCATAGGAGATCGCCGTAATAGACACGGTTAAAATCATCATGGATATTAATGATGGATTTAATATAACTAATTAATCTGTTGCCTTTACGCATGACGTCGTCCACATGGACATGGTCTGATAAGGTTCTACCTATATTAACACCCAGATATTTGGACACAAATGTGTATAGACCCGCAATGCGAGCAAGGACAAAAGCGAAAAACGCAACTGTGCTCAATGGAGCACGACACTGCTCAATAGAGCAAACATCGTTCGATACCGAAAAGAAATGGCACTTTCTGACTACGTTCCTACGTCAGAAAATTAATTTCTTTTCTAAATCTACCTCTAGTAAAAAAAGAAAATAACGCACAAAAAAGAAAGCGGGAAAACAGAAATGGTGAACAATTTGACGTGGCCTGAGCTGTACGACCTCGCAACTCTTACTAACGAGAAAACGCCAAAGAAAGCTAAGAGTGAAAAAAAATGGAATTATCAAATATACATAATTTTATTTTCTCAGCGCTTCAAGTTTTCGGTACACGGAAACTTTTGAAAAGAGAAAAATGGCACCTGAAACGGGCGAAAATGGCGTGAAAGGAATAGCGCGGCGAATAAAAATGAAATGAACAAAACAAATTAAAAATGTGATAAACAAACAGCAAACTGTTCAAATTAAACAATACCAACTAACGCTCAAAAAACCGGACGTCAAATAGCAAAAGTACGCGTTTGACCAACAAATAATATACACAAGCAAATTTTTTTTGGTTATATTATTCATTTTAGTGTCATTATTAGATTTTTATTTGGCTATCAAATAGGCGAAATTGGAAAGGAGTCACGTCAACAAACAGACGAAAGATAGCGAATGCTAAAATGGGGCCAAACAAATTAGAACAGACTGCAAATCAGTCATAATACGTCATAAAAAGACGGAAAATGCAAAGCGTTCATAACTACGTCAACAAATAGACGAATAAATATCAAATAGAAATTTGGAAGCATCTCTGGACTATCTGCAAGTTAAACACAGAGGGGGCAGTAACCCAAATCTGAACGCAAAAACCCCGGCTACCGATTCTGACACAGAACGGTCACCCAAAGCGGAGAGAAAAAGGAGCTTGCATAAACCGCCAATCATGCAACATGCTGATCAAACTGAGATCATAGGGCAAATAAAGGGCCAGAAAAAAAAGCAGAAGGCCATTCGGGAATTACCAAAGTACCGACAGCTTTGGACGCTGACAAGCGCTTGATTACTTGAGGAATCATGGATACCGGTGGGAATAAGTAATTGTTATCAGACACTCCAATGAGACACAATGGCATTACGCCTGATACGATTGGCACCAAAATTGGCATTAAAAACAAAATTTTGAAATTGTGCGAGTAAACAAAGCGACTCCACGGAATGTGGGCCCCACAAGTGGAGGCAACAAAGCAAACGACTCGGAATCGAGTGACCAATCGTCGAAATCAAGGAATTTGCTAATTTGTCACAGATACGATTCTTCATTTCTGGGCAACACTTCCGGGACAATAAAAAACGATGCCGTTTTTCTACAGAGTGAAAAAATAGGAAAGCGCAATTTGAGCAAATCGGTTTAACGCTACCGTACCTATGATTTTGGGAACGTTAGAATTGTCAGAAAACCACTTGATTTTTTGGTTGGCCAAAAAACACAACAAAACTCCAAAACGATCTATAGAGTGCGGTAGTTCACGCCAGTTGATCAGTAAACATTTGAAGGACTCCAAAACGCCATGAATTTTAAGATCCGAACGGCTGCAAACAAAGCGCCGTAGCCGGTTGCGCAGCATCGGAAAATCTTGAACGGCGGGCCGCAAGGCGGACTTGAACGGGAAAACCGTTGTAGGCGTAAATATTTTCGACCCAAAAATCAAGCTCCAAAATGACTGAATCTGGAATACAAATGGTACTGTCCAGGAAGCCTCTGGATTCAATTGCACGATACGAAGCGCGAGACATTAAACTGGAAATAGGTCCTAGGGCGAGAGACATGGACATGAGCTGACCCGTTGAAACAAGCTAATAACATAACCGGCACGCGCTTTGCGGGTAGACAAGAACGGGGAATGTGAAAAATAGTATCCAACAATTTAGATATTTTGAACTCGGGAACCGAAAACGTAGTTGTTACAGGATTGATCAAAAGTCCCAAATAAAGGATTTTCGGTGATGGACTCCAAAGCTTTTTTGTGACTAGCGCAACGAAAACCGCTACGCGCGATAAATCCGGAACAGTGGATAAAATTAGAGAATGGGCAATCACACGGCAGAGCAGATCCAGATCGGATCCGTTCCCCCGAGATCCAGTCACGTGAGACCGTGATAGAATCGTACACGGCGCATTGAGTGCGAAAGTACGGCGACTTTTCGAAGCGTAAAGTGTACGTGCTACGGTAACCTTGGTGATCGAGGAATACTTTACGCGTAACCCTAAAGTACGCGCTTAAAGTGGCAGCGACACTAACCAAGCGTGTACACACCATGTACGAGTTGCAGTCTGGATCAAGTTTGGCCGGTGCCCGTGTAGACGCAAAACGGATACGAGATCTGGATCCGATCTGGATCGCGCTGCCGTGTAAATTGCCCCATTCTGGACTCAAGAGAGTCGATATAATAAGGCCGGACGTCAATATACCTGAAGCAACAGGATAACGCGTGATCGCCAATAAGAACTAAAGGCCTGGTGAATTTGGTAAACGGTACAGACAGCTGCTGAGACCAAAGGCAAAACTGTGAAAACATAGAATCTAGTAACGAATCGCGATGGGTCCAGGAAAAACATAAATATTGCTGATGCAAGGGAGAATGTCAACATGATGGTATCAGATCTAGGATCGAAAGTAAAAATAAAACTGATTGGAATCGAGAACCTGGCTATGTGAGAGAGATCCTCATATTTGAACTTGCGATGAATAACATATTTAATTTGTATGTGCAGATCCAAAACGAGGCGCTACTTCTTACCACAAGCACTGTTAACGGATTACAACAATAGGGTAGGTTGATTGACCTGAACGACACTTGGTCTAACTACTAAATCCCACATGCAGAGTCCCTAGATTCAACAAAATCTGGTGATCTTAGACTGGAGCTGTTTATTTCTAGCATAAAATGGAGGTGTAGGATATCAAACGGTATCTTATATCCGATTCAAAATAACATCGATAACAAATGCACTAGCTTTCAAATCATGGTCTTCCAAAATTAATGCAGGCTTAATTGACCTTTTACTGCCGTTGGCGCCGAAAAATCCTCCGAACTCCAATTCCCTAGGCGGATGGCCAGGGTTGGCAACTCCTGGAATTGGTGGCTGACGAACTGGCTGTCTGATTGCACGGAGGGAAGGGCAATTGCATAAATCGACGTGGGGGGGGGCGGGCATACCACATGTAAACAAACTGTTGTTGACGCGAAAAGGCGAGGTTGACTGAAGCGACGAAAATTACACTGTTGGTTCCTCTTCTTTGCAAATTCGGCGTTCTTGTTGGCCGACCGATTTCTCGGCCTAAAAGGGTTAAAATAAAGAAAACAAAGCCCAATTCCGCAAGACAAAAATTCAATTCCAAAAATGCAATTAAAAGACAAAACACCCAAAAGATAATACTTATAGGCAGGGAGAATAAACACAAGACTCCAAAACAAGAAAACAGGAAACAAACAAGAACACAAAACAAAGTGGAAAAACAATGAGACCAAAATGCAGCGTAACAAAATGGGGGGGGGGGGGGTGGAAGCACAACACGCATAACATGAAATTTAAATATTAACCTTTTCTAAGTCGCTTTTCATCGTCGTAATTCTCGGTCAAGATTATCGTACCATACTCTTTGACTGTAGCCCAACCGAGAGGAGAACGGTCGGGAGCTAATTAATTTCTGGCGCAGTCTACTTCTGACCAAAGCTTCTTGCATGATTCTTCGTCCATCGACGTTCACTGATCCAAGAGATAAAGCTGACTCTATGATACATACTTTAAAGGAAATATGTCATGATTCGGAATATTTGGTATGGAGGAAAGCGTAAGTACGTAGATACATATAAATCAAATAGTTGAAAAGTTCCACATTTTGCCTTTTTAATTTTTCCCCCATAGCTTCTCGAAAACGATTCCGACCAATCCACATCGCAGGCAAATGGTTACGTGAAAGTGATGACCATGCCCTAATTTACGACGGTCGTTGTACCATCATATCGCAGGTTTTGCCACTTTCCTATCACTGCGATCGAGTGTTTTTAGTATAATAATATTAAAACACAACGAATGCAAGCAAAATATGTGCTTCACTACTAAGTTCAAAATTTTATTATTACTTTCATTAATCCATCAATATTACATTGTCACAATACAGTTCGAGTCAACACGAATGTTTTGGTCATCACTTTGACGTCACGAGGAGAGCAAAATTGGGCGCTTTTGATCATGAAGCCGTGGCGAAAAAATCCGCCCGTTTCTTCGTATGTCAAAAAGCAAAAATTTAAATGCCTTATTTGTAATTTTACATCAAATTGTTTTTTTTTCGGGAATCGTGATGTATGTACATATATTTTATGACTGTAAGTCAAACTGAGCTTGACAACAATCTTGACATATTTCCATTATAGAGTGTTCAAGCTGCTCGCGATTACCCTCACTCTTTAACTGAGTTGACGCTGTAGCTGCTTGGTTTGGGCCATCGACTTTCAACTGGCAGAGACTGAATAGCTATAGTAGATTCAAACCCCTCGTGTCACCTCTAGTAAACTTTTCCGAAGGTATTTCATGCTGAGGGGAGTGCAGTGGAGGGAAATTAAAAGTCCACGCCAAATCTCTGGAAACTGTTGCCCGATAGCAGGGAATAATCAATTTTGTGCTTAATTGCACATCATTCAGCGTCAACGTAAACGCATCTTGTTTGCCTTAACTCTCATACACACTCTGACTAATCGTATTTGCTTCAATGAATTCAATGTAACAGGTGAGTTGAATGCCACTGGCTTTTGAGCGCCCGTGCTTTTGAAAATAGCACACACAGTCTTTGCATTCTCTACGTAACATGAAAGCCAATAATCTCATTCGTTCATGACACAGGGTGAAATTGGGCCATATGTTTCATGTTTCTGCCTCCTCTCCTAACTAATCGTGCGCTGTCCAAAACTTTCCTCCGGTGACAACGATGGGTTTGATCTACTATAATAAAATCTCTTGATTCGGGATCGGATGCTCGTCAACACTCATTACAAACTACGACGAGAATTTGTATCCAAGAACACAAAAAACGAGCAGAGCCGTGTGAAGGCACGTCAACGAGGTGTAAAGCTCAAACCGAGAATGGACACAAATGTGTATAGACCCGCAATGCGAGCAAGGACAAAAGCGAAAAACGCAACTGTGCTCAATGGAGCACGACACTGCTCCATAGAGCAAACATCGTTCGATACCGACAGAAATGGCACAACTTTTTCCCCCAAAGTCCAAATGACACCAAATAAACGTTTTCTAAAAGCACTTGTTTATCCCTCTTTATAACCAAAGCAACCATTTGAAGAAAAAATAATTCTTAACTATTTTAATTTTTTTATTCTGAATGTAGGGTTTTTAATGACTCACACACTGTATACGCATATAAGCATCAGGGGCGCTATCAACATTAACTACTGGTAGATATTACTATTATTATACAGGGCGAGTAAAAAAAGTACAACCAAATTGAGCGATTTTTCATGGAAAACTCTCAGTGCTATTCATATAATTTCTTTTGTAATCCATTCCTTGTTTTGTTAGCTCTCATATAAAAATTACGGCATTAAAATTGATTAACGCATTCAAAAATTACAGCTGCAGAAGTGAAAGTACCCAATGAATGCAATGTGAAAAGACCCGAACAAGACACGCTATTAGAGTAACCCAAAGAGTGCGCTTGGTTTCACGCTCAGCTAATTACACATTTGGAATAAATCAGGGAACACCAGTGACGTAATCAGTCTGTGGGCGAGGGAGGGGTAAGGGTGGGATCCGCACTCAAAATCTTTGCCCCCTCTTGGCCCCAATAGAGATCAGGAAAAAATTATAGTATTGACAGGTTACGTGTTCACCTTTGCAAACTGTGTTTTAGTGATGCCCAAAAGTTAAATGGTTCCCATGCCGGTTCCCCTCCCCAAATGAAAATGTCTGCTTACATCGTTGGGTAAGACTGTAAAATGAAACCAGATATCAAATAATATTTTAATGAAATCAATTTTTGGACTTGAAGCAACAGTTTGCAGCATTCTTTTCAAATTGCTTGATTTCCACGTAGTAAAACTTTCAAAATACATGATGTATAGGGCTGGTAACAGATAAAGCATTACAATTTTCCATTTTAAATATATCCTGTTATTTCATTAAATCTTAAATATTCTACATTATCATAAAACACATGTCCTGCGTAGCATTTGAATACGGCCGCCAAAGAAATCAACCAGTTAAGGTGTTGGCATTATGATTTGGTTTCTAAGGAGTACGCGCAAGCCGACTTTAATGAACTCGGAGATGAGCAAGCGTGCATTCGTTTGCGATTTTAGCGTCGCAAAAATTCATGAGCGATTTTGCACTTCTGCATTTACGCGAATTTGTAAAGCGTTTGCAAAATCGCGTAAAACTTTGATGTTGCTAGGACTAGTCTAAGAACGCGCCTGATTAATTACGCGTCTCACCTTTCACGCACCCATTTTTTGTTTTGCTGCGTGACATATAGGCGTAAAATAACGCGAGACGCATCGTCTCTAGTGGAGGACGGAAATTTTCCCTCTAAAAATGTCCTTTTTCGACGATTTTCAGGAAAACTAATCCGGTGACACCATTTTTTTATTTCGGTATTTTCAAGTATGCAACTTAGACCTAAACATATGTGAAAATCAGAAAAAAACGTTCGCCCCTTTGTTATCTTTTTGGAGCACTTTAGTATCGGTAAATCACATTTTCCCATAGAGTTGCGTGGTAAATAATGTAAAATTTTGAGCCAAAAAATATACTTTTTGAAAGTTTTTTTTCTCAAAAACGAATATGGTAAGCCATATTTTTTATTTCAGCTTGTTATCAGCACAAATGAATGTACTATATATCAAATTTTAAAGAAATTCGACGGCCCATTTAAATCATGATGCCAACACCTTAATTTATTCTGAAGCCCTCACGCGTATAAATGAGTCTCAGTGTACAGTCAGTGTGCATTGTTCGGGGAGAAATTCGATACCTTCACAAAATAAATGTATCTTTTGAATGGCTTGATCAATTTTAAAAATTTAAAATTATTGTAAAAGCTGATTAAACAGACTATCTAATACAGGAATTAATTTGTAAATTCCGTTAATGTTCTTCATAAAAAATCCCTCATTGGTTGTACTTTTTCTGACTCACCCTGTATTTCACGAGGCGAACTATGAAAATTTTAGGCAGTCAACATATTTGTATTACTATATTTCAATAATTTGATTTGATGTTGAGGAATTAAAATAAATTTTTGCAGCATGTTTTACTAGTTATAGTACTTAAAGAATCTGTTCTGAATTAGAGATAATGCTTACAATCTATTATTAATATGCCATAATTTTCTAATATGTAACATAAAACATAACATACTATAACAAACAGGACTTATATTTAGAAAGGCGCATTTTCACATAGATACAATGCGCCTTTATGAGTAATACATTGACACAAAGTTGAGTTTTGAGCATTGACTTAAACTTATCAACAGCACTGGCATTACGAATGGTGATGGGAATCTGGTTCCATAGCTTTGGAGGAGCAGCCACTGAAAAGGTCTGTCGCCCAGCAATTATTATGTGTCTTAGGCAACAAGAGTGAGGAGAGAACCATGGTGGCTGAGAACGAGTTGGTAACAGATAACAGGACCCAAGACTGATTCTACTGGGGACCACCCAGACATTCCTTGATGTGACTGGGGGACAACGCTCATTCAGTGCCTTATAAACATTAATGATGAGTCTTGAATTAATTACGATCAGATATTACTAAGCCAGTGAAGTTCCTTAACAGAGGGGTGGTGTGTGAGAGATCTAAGTTAATGGAATATGAGGACGAGCACAACTTGTTTGAAGCTTTTGAAGTAATATGTCGAGGTTTTTCTGAGTACTTCATTGGATCAGATTTAGTAGTCAAGCGAGTCAAATTAATGATCTAATACATTAGATGTATCACATACATGTATCAAATCTACACATGGTAGTCAAATTTGACACCCGATGACGGTCAATTGTCTGACTATACACCTAACTACAATTTAGTCAATTTGACTCTTATTTGAGGTCATTGTGTACTAATTTTGCAGTCATATATAAAAAACCTGTTACATTCAAAATTACTACAATATTAAGTACAACACAATGATTACGTAGTATCCCCAAAAATTGACTACAAAGTGGTTGGTGTATATGACGTTCAGGGGTCATGACTACCTATTTTTGTGTGTAGGAATCCACGTTTCTATATAGGTTTCAATGCAAAGTTTAAGGTTTACCAAGGCGGGACGCATGTTTAGGACATTGACTTGGAGCTGTCAAAGATTAACACCAAATTGCGGAAACATTATAGATGGGAAGATAGCAATAGATCAAGTTGCAAACTGTACATGTAGTGGATGAGCCAGACCATTCAAAGTTAACCCTTAGTGGTATCACCTGGGGGGGGTGGCAAAGAGGGCACTGGATACCAGGGGGGGCCTAACATAGGACGTACACCAAAAATGTATGATGGCATTTGTGGGGTAGCTTAATCGAGCTAGGGGCTCACCAAAGAAGATTATACAGGGGTCAAAATTGAAAAACTGGTCCTAAGTTGTTGACTTACATACCAATTTGTTCGTATGATGCACAGGATTAAAAAAAAAATGTATAGTTGTCTAGCTCCGACTTACCCCTAGGAGTTATAGCCGAAAACAGTTATATGGTCAAAGGTTTTAAAATTTAGCTTCTACAGGGGTCAAGTTACTAGGAAAACGCGTTCAATTCCAGTTGGGAATGCGGCCTCATATTATTGGTAATGTAATACTTACACGTACAAATATGGTTAGTTTGGACAATGTACAATGTATTAGTTACCAAGTTACACCCAAAATTAACCCCAGCCCCTATATGGGGTATAGGGGTAGTATAATGAGGTGCGTAACTTGTTAATTCACATTGCAGATGGTCGAAACTATTCCGTATTTTAATGGTGAGGAACATTACAATCGATCGCCACATATTAGGTGTAAAAATACGCTTAAATAAACACGCTTCCAATATTATTCCCATAATGATGTATCATTTGAGTTGACAAATTTCAGGGTGGGGAGTATAGTTACTTTTTTTTGGGTGTTTACAACAGTAACACCGCCGGTCTGGGATGCACATTAAGGGGGACATGAGGACATTTTCGAGGATAGGAAAACTCTCCTAAATTTGACTTGTGATTGCTTGTAGAACACCTACCAAGAACGTTTTAAAGGTTATTGGACAAAAAGTAGAAAAAGAAATTAAAAAAAAAATCTTGAACTTACCTACAGTCGAAATTATAAATCGGCCCTATAGAGAAAAATGCTTGGTTTCCCGACATGTAAAGGCTGTGAGTGACGGATCGGTGGAGAGTCAGTCAGTGAGTCACTCACACACAGATGCTCTTACATACAGGGCTGGTCGTCACGACCAGCAAAAATGAGAGCTCCAAAAATACAGAATCCTGGTCGCACAGAGGCAAGGTAGATTACAGATTTAAGAGACCCAAGTTCGAAGAAACTCTCATGTAGAATTCTCATTTTTTTCCCCGGACCCGTAGACGACAACGGAATAAAGTTGGGTGAAGAGTCAACTGAATCTAGTGCCCCATTCTCCCTTTCAGGTGGACTATGAGTCCGGAGTCCTGCAACACTGGCAATGTTGTCTTTTTCGTAATATGTGGTCTTCAGTATTTTACTTGTTCAGTCATCATCATTGACGCAACTATAAAACTAATGTAAGAGCAGTTAACAAATAGAAAGTCAAATCTATCAGATCATCAAAAAATCATAAAATTACTGATTGCCATACTCTAAGCAATTGTTTAAAACAAACTTTCATGTCTTTAAATCTTGGCTTTTGCTTTCACACAGAAAAACGTATAGGACTAAATACAAAATTATGTGACAAATTTTTAATCTTAGCAGGAATCATTCTACTAAAAATAAGATGAAAAAATCTGATTAATATGCGAGTTTGAGTCAATTTTTGGTATCATGTTTAAACCTTAGGGTATACAATGAAATCTCTCACGTCGGCACCATATAGATTCAAGTCTTTATTGGGGTAGCGATGTACGTTTCTACCCGTATCTTTCGTATGGTTCTTCATTTTGTCATCTTTTACCTGTACCTCGACCACATAATCCAATTTTCCAGCATCTAGTTTACTCTTTGGCGATATCCTTAGAGTCATTTGTTGGATCAGCCTGGGTGACATAAACGCCATTTCCACACACAGCGTCATCAGCTGCCGTAGCCTTTTTGGATTGATATATCCGCCCACTCTCTATGATTTTCTCAGCGGAATCCTCCTCCGTATAGTGAAAGTAAGTTTTATAACCGTCTGAAAATGTTAAGAACATATTTGAATAACGTTCGGTTTTGCTGTTTTAAAATCGTTGTAGGCCTATATCCGACACTGGCACATTTGGAAAATAGTGCTTCCTCAAGATTTTTCAAAATTGATATTTTTGCATGATTGTATTAAAGCTCTCATTATAATAACCCTTACCTGAAATGATGAACCCCAAATCAGCTCCCTTATGAGTAAATAGAATGTTAATTTTGTAGTTTTAACCCTCGTCTACTGAGCCATTTTTTTTAGCCAAACTCCCGAAGGCGGGGGGGGGGGGGGTGGTTAACCACCCCTGGTGTTTTTCGTTACTGAACACCCGGTTCCTGTAATTTGGTACCAAAGGATAGCTTAGAGTTTCTTCTGTCCATTGGTACCAAAAAGTACTCACATCCTCATTATGACGTCAGCATGACGTCATATGTTGAAAAAAGTACGAAAATACTGAATATAGGGTGGAAAATTGATATTTCGCCATTTTAGCGACTCTAACACCTTATTATAGCACTAAAATGCTCTCATTATATAAAACTAGTCATTTTCCATTAAGTAGAGTAAAAAAACCGCATGAAAATCTGATATTCCTAACCTATTTCGGCGAAAAATTGAATTTTCCCCTATTTTACACTGTGTGTCTATGGAAATTGGCAATTTTTCTGACATGCAAAATTTATGACGTCATTGTGACGTAATGCTAGGCATGTTGGTACTCAATTTGGTATCAGTGGAAAGATGAGGACCATAGCTATCTATTGGTACCAAAATCAAGTGTCTGTGATATTTCTATGTTGTGCTAGGCATGTTGGTACTTCTCTGCCGAAGGGGGGGGGGTGGTTGCCACCCCCCCATCCATCGCTTTGGAATCACCCTGTATCTTACCTATACCCCGGTGGATGTTTGTTTTTGGATGAAAATGAGCGGAAAATGTAAATGGACAATTACATTAAATGAATTGGCACCAAAAAGGGGGTTTTAGCAAGCCGGGGAAAAACCTGAAAGGGAAGGGGGGGGGGGTAACCACCCCCTTCGGTAGACGAGGGTTAATGAATACGAGTCTGTTTTGTAATAGGTAAAGGATGAGAAGCACACTGTTATGAAAAAATAATGGTGATTTGATAAGGTCTGGCGAGCCTTTAGGCGAGTCGCTGGGTCGGAGTCTTAACAGGCAAGCCAGACCGTATCGAATCTCCATTATTTTTCATAACGGTGTGTTTTAAATTCTTTATCTTACATATACTTCTACATATACTGACAAGAACGAAAATCGATTTTATATAATTATTCAGTAAAATTGAGAATATATTTCGTTTAAAAAAATCTTGAAGCAGCGTAGTTTTCATCAGACCTTTATTCCTCGGAAGTGTCAGAAGCCACTTTCGAAAAAATAAAGGTCGATGAAAATTCATAGGTTTAAATAACGGTCTTTGACCGCTTTCGTAAACTATAATGGACAGTTAGTTGAATTGAACAAAAGAAGCAGGATGGATAACGATGGAAAGGAATAGGGCTAGACGTTTATGTATTCATTGAATGGACCCATTTGCGGCAAACATCCAAAAATTAGGCCGAAGGAAAAAGTTCATTTTAACATTCATGCATGTAAATAAGGAATGCAGGAAAAGTGCCGTACTTTATTATGAAATAGCCTAAGGGAAACTCCATAATTGGAACAAATATTGCTTTGTGAAAAGTGAAATAAGAAATAATACAGACATTTGACTCCGAGTATAGCTATATTTATTTACCGTTGTTTCTAAATTGAAACATATTTTTACATGACTTTTTAAGCGCCAAAGCTATTTTTGTTTTAAGCCGTTTACCCGACATAGTGTGGCCCTTTGAAAGCAGCAACAATCAGCTTACCGTGACCTCAACTATGGGGCTGTAGAACATGAAAAATAAATTATATGCTTAACCTATGATGAAACAATTTCATAGTGAACGGTACTTATATTCGAAACGAGTTAAACTTTAATACAAAGAATAAAGGAATATGCATGTAACTTCACCGGCCTTCGTTTCGTTCGTACGGTAACTATACGAAACAGGAAACGATATTTTTTCGCCCCGCGTTTTAATAGCAATAGTAATAATTATTAACACAGGGAAAGGACCAATTACTCCATACACTGCAGAATAAGTCTTTCATATAGTTATTTTATTTATAATTATCTCAATTTATCAATCGCTTTCTCATTCGTCGGTGAAAGGCAAACTCAGCAGAGTTTTGCAATGAAATTTTGGTTCATCATTCATGAAAAGACTAATTAGACTAGCCATGAAATTTTCTGTTAAAAGGATCAAAGGATGTACAGCTTTATTCCGTAAAGGAGTCTTTACTCTAATCTAATCATGATATATGACATCAAAGACCACCGAAATTTTAACTCTTGTTCTCCACGGTAGACAAAGATGTATAATGCACCACTCATCTTTCCCTGGAGAGGCCCAGCGCACGATAGTGTGGGCAAACACATGTGCGCTATGGGCGATTAGAACCGGCGACCTTCGTATTATCTGCCCAACAACGCTCTTGAAAAATGAGCCAGCTATCAAGCCACGGTTGGTTATAGCGCAGAGCGATCAGTATCGTCAAGAGTCTTCCAAACAGGCCAACGAATTCCATTTATAGATATAATAGATTTGCACTTTGACAGAAATCAATACCCCACGCAAATGAAAGTCTTCCAAACAAGTGGCCGTAACCAGACCTTGCCCAATACGGCGGCGGGCGGGGGGGTGGTGAAGCGGGTGCCAAGGCTTTTTTGACGGCGGGCAAATTGGTCCCTTCCCCCATAGACACTGCCTACAAAAAGTCAGTTCATTTGCGGGGAGCTGAAGGGGCGGAAAGCGGTTCGTTTGGGGGGGGGGGGCTTGCGCCCCCTTCCCTCTCTGTTTGCTGTACTGAAAACCACCGTACGACAGCTTACAAAGTGATCTATCGCCAATGGGCTATTGCGAGATTATCTCCTCTCTCGGCGATCAACACTGGGTGGCCTTTAGAAGTACAATGTGTGTAGCTGTATCTGAGACGATTTTGCCACAGCCACACTCAAAAATATTATAAAGTTTTGCGTGTTTCCCTGACAGCCACTTCTGCGAATAACTACTGTTAACATACAGTGATACTGACTAAAATTGATGTCAATCAAAACACTGAAAAAATAATTGGACCGAGTTATACAGATATTGTGAAATGTTGCTAGAGAATAAAAAAAAAACACACGAACGACCACCCTAACTTAGTAGGCCTATCACAAATGTAAACAAAATTATAAGGCGAAATATACTGAGACAAGTTCAGTTAATTTTGGTAAAAACATATAATTTTTAAAAGTTAAAATTAAAGTGAATTTGATTGAAAACTATAAAAGGCTGCTTAGTTTATGAGGATTGGTTGGTGTAGAATTGCCAGTATTTTCTTAGAAGATTTTACAGTATTATTCTGTAAATAACAATAGTTGCAACAATCACAATAGCTGATATAATAATGTATGCGGAATAATGTGAGATAATTCAAAGTTCAATAGGAGCCCCTCTCTGAAAACTTAGTCGTAATAGGCTGGGAGGAAAATTGGACAAAAAGTATTTTGCTATATTTTAAATTACGGCCAAGAATTGTCTTTTTCTTTTTTTATGTGAAGTGCGACCATGTCATTACACGTTTTTCGTAAAATACAGCTGCCCGGTTAGTAGTGCGTATAAAACAAAATATGCATTTTTAACTCTCCTGAGTAGAGTGTAAGATGTTCTTTTGACGTCTAAGCGACGATACTTATTTTATAATCCTGTGAGCCTCATCCAATAATTTTGCACCCATTTTTATCCAAATCGGAGAAATTTTAAATTTGACCTTGCCTCAACTAAAATTACCTTTTTTTTATGATTTTTGCTGTTGTGTTCGCCTATAACGTCAAAACTTTCGGCCGCAGATCATACAAACTATACCTTTTTGGAATACTTTGATTTTTAAACTATTAATTGATACTTTCAACATGATTGGACAATTCAAATTTGACCTGGTATTGACCTTTGACTCCCGGAAAAACAATCTCCACCCCTACGATAACTCACTTTTTTGGTAAATGTTGACACCTTTACATACCAAAATCAGTTGAAATCAGCTGCTTTAAAAACTTTTCACAGATTGTTGCTAAAAATATGTTTAGTGTTGAGTTACTAATGATTACACTCGAAGCGTTGATTTTTACGATTTTATAAACGCCATTTGACACTGATTGCCAATACACTCTTCCTATAGTTTTCGTTAATGAAAGTAGCAAGCAACATGAAATCTGTACTTGAGCTACTGAAAACCGTAATAATAACTATAAATGTAAAAAAAGATACAATAGTAAAGAGTATTTTTAGTTTTTATTGTACTGAAAATACAGAGTCATTCTAAAATGTGCGATCATTAGACAGTTTAAGTGATTTCGTCGAACGCCTAGTAACTGAATACCAAATCTAATGCACTTGATAGTACAGATTAAGCTTTCTTCTGGATAAATAGGATCTTTGATTCCTTTTACTCTGCACAAAAAGTATCAAAATATACCCTTACAAATAATAAAAGATAAATCACAACTTCTTCCCTTAAAGGATTAGTAGCGATTTGCTAATACGAAGAAAACATTGGGAAAAATCATCACAATTATATTTGTATTTTTAATTATTAAAAATGTAAACTTCCAAAATACATGAAATAACTGATTTTTTAATAGCTTAAAATTTCCTCAAATACTTTAATTTTTCACTATTGGTGGGTTTGATCTAAAAAAGCAGTTATATGGAATTTACACACTTATCACTGATTTATAAGTTTAAAAAATTTTTCTTTTTTTTTAACTATGTTTTTTTTTCTCTCGCATTTTCGCTGCCAATCCCTTTATTCGTTTATGAAAGTTATTATCGTCCAATAATTCACAAAACTCAGTGTTTCAAACGTCTAGACAACGCTTGGATGTCCTAATTGAGACTTACACATGTGGGCCGATGCTATGCAATTTGGAAATACCAGCAAATACTGCTAAATTTTAGATCAATTTACCGATACAGCTACAATGGAGCTTAATTCGATTTTTTCGAGTATAACCATTCCTCGTACATTATATGAACTGTTTTTTAAATTTTATTACGGATTAAGTACTAAGGTTACAGAAATATACTATGAATTTTACAAGAATATTCTCACAGCAATTCTGCACAACCAACCCCGTCGTAGATACAGCTTTTACAGGTTTCCATTCAAATTAACTGTATTATTTATAGATTCATGCAATATATTTTACATTAGGTATTAAGTTTGATTAAACTTAAGTGAGTACCCAAGGGGTTTTCACTCCCCGTTGGTGCCCAAGGGATTCCATGGCGACCCCCCCTAGGAACACTTTCCGAGGAATTTTTTGCTACGAAATTTATACCACATGTTGAAAGCGCGTCATAAGGACAACCCCAATCAGGCCAATAAAAATGAAAGTTTTAGTTGGGGTGCAAATTAGGGGCCAACAAAACATTGTTTTCAAAACACGCGAAAAATGGGCAAATAGAAAGCCGGAAAATTCAAATGAGCTTTTCGCTTAATCAAACTTTTTGAAAAAACTTATTAATTATGTTGATACTACTCTAGAAGACCCAAATTACATATATTTTAACAAAAAACTGTAAGGTTATAATGAATCCTGTATTTTTAAAAAAACGGGGTGTTGCCAAATACACATCATTTCCCATGCACTTTGTACAGTAACGGTTTAGCAAACGTCTGCAATGAAATTGGTTTGTTTTCCAGCACTATTATGTTACTATTATTGGTTTACTTATAGTGTATGTGCTGAACAGATATCAGCCAAAAAAAGTTTAACATTTAGGTTCTTTGATTTTTTTTAATATTCTCAGTTGACTTCCGTTAGTGACCAAGGGGGGTTCCATAGGGACCTCAATAAGAACTCATTACGGCTTGGCCGCATTTTAATTTTTTTGGTTGAAAAAGCGCATTAAAAGCAGACAATTACAAAATAAAAATTCCTTTAAAAGGACAGGGCGTCGTGTCAAGAGGAAATAGCCATGTAAAAGGGTATGTGAAGGGATTAGTAAGACGAATTTGTGGGGAGTTTTTGCAAGTTGACTTATGTGATTTTTTAGGGACACCATTAGCCGAGGTACATGAACGCTGAAATAATTTAACACAGAGTGAATAGGGGGTTAATATCCCTCTATTACATTACGATTTTTAAAGAAAAAATGCGAAAATCAATATACCAACATAATACACTGTATTCGCGGAAAAACAATCACGCTATACTTATTCACCACAAGGTTGACCACTGCAGAATCACCAGCAGCAGAACTAGAAGAAGCAATTCCGGATATTTTGCCATCGCCGACGACGCAGCATAAGTATGTTTAGGATTCGGCCACACGTACCTACGTATCGCCCCTAACTTTTGTTTAAATAATTATTTTAAAGCCCTTTTAAAAAATGTTTTTTTTGTTTAAAGCCTCCAATTCAGCACCATTGTGCACCATATGACTTCATATTATTTTCTTAAATTGTACCTTGTCCACACAAAGACTTCTTAAATTTGTCAACATTTTAAATTCACCAACGCCATTGCCACTATTTCATCATACAAACTTAGAACATTCGTTACTTCATGAAATATTACATATCATTACACCGTAATTAGTCGTAAATATCACATTCTATTAAAAAGTGTGCGCATAGGTAAAAGGTCACACACAGGGGAAATGCACTAGTACTACTAACATGAGATCTGTCTGTCCGACTATGCGTTTGAGCCCCGTCTGGACTATGGACCTGATTGGTTTGAATGCAGGTACACTTTAGGAAATTTCCGTGTAAATTAAGAAGACAGATTTTCCGTAAATTTACGGAAAATCTGTTTTTTGAAAACAATAAAAATAAAAAACAAAAACATAAAAAATGTTAATTTACGGAAATATTTCAAAAATTTCTGGCAGCAATATTTCCGGACTTTTTTTTCTTTCCGTAATTTTAAATTACGGAAAATTCTGTTAAAATACACATTTTTTCCCCATAATATGAGACAAATTTCTGTAAAATTACTGTCAAAGTTCCGTTAATTTACGGAAAATTCTGTAAATTTAGCCAAAAAAAGTCTGGAAATTCTGCTGCCAGAAATTTCCGTAAATTTACAGAAAATTTTCTAACAGTGTAGAAAACAACAGCCTGAGGTTTATTATCACGGTTTCAGGGTGATCCAAAAAATCAAGTCATCTAGAGTTTAATTTGCGTAAAAATGCCGTATAACCGCAAAACTTAAATAAAGGTGGCTGATCCAATCAAATCCAGCCATTCATGTTTCCTTAAAAATGTAAGAACCTTATTATTAAAGGTACTAGGTTGCTGATCCAATCAAAATCCTAAAACTAATGTTTCCTCGAGGCCTCACTTACATAAAAGCAATTAAATCAATCCAACCTTTGGATAGTGAAAGATTTTGAAAACGTTTTTATTCATAACATCAAAAGGAAAACATTCTTAAATGGGCATTTCGTGATCCACACACACAGAGAAATAATTACACAGCCTGTGTAAAAATTCGCATATTTACTATGTAAAAACAGAACACCATAATTTTTATGTAACAATTATGTAAAACTTGTAAATGTAAAAATGTACACATTAATTATTGTAAAAGTGCACATAAAATATATGTATTATCAGTTGTGTAAACATTTACCAAATCATTATGTAAAATTTAAAACACCATAATTTATGTAATAATTCTTGTCAGAATTATGTAATCTTCCACTTGTTATTTATGTAAATATTTGAACTCAATTATGTAATCTTTATCAATATAAATATGGTAAATATTGAACACAATCTGTAAAATGCTTACATGTAATTTTTTTTTTTTTTTTTTTTTAATTTATTGTGTAAAATGTTTAACATGGCGGGGGGGGGGAAATAGATTTTAAATTAGGGAACTCATTCACACCCAATTAGTCACACAGACACTTCATTATATGACAAGAATTCAACAAGGTTATCAAGCGCAAAAAACACACAGTATTATATAAGTGACTGTACAATTTGTGCAACCTTCCGCGCGGGGTGAGAGCGAGTTATTACAAATGACAGCTGTATTCCTGTATAATACTACAGTGGTAAACACTGTGGTATCGTATAATCCCCAACTTCATATGCAAAATGGGCTTACTATAATCCGCACGCGTCGTTCGTTCGTGCGTGCAAGTTCAAAATCACAGTGGATGATCCGTCGTACCAGGCTGAACATTTATTTTCCATCATCATCCAGGTTGATCAGGCCTGATTCCTCTTGGGGACTTTATCCCCACAGTCCACCCATGATGGCCAACGGCCTGCCGCTCGTACGTACTTTAGATACACGTACTGACCCTGTTGTGTTCAACTTGACTGAGATAAAACTTACTTTTCGTCTACCCATCAATCCTGAGAATTAGAAGCAGCTCATATTCCTGGTTCCTATCAATGATTATATTGTACACAAACGCATCTATACAGAAGAACAATACGTTAATATTCCCACGACTCCATGAGGCCACGCCACTAGCCAAGATCCTCCATTTTCCATTGTGCCGATCCCGCTCGGTCGGCATGACTTCACATAATATTTTGTAAACTTCGCTAACTTTACCGCGCATTTACATAATTGGTTTACAAAAACCACATATGTAAATGAAGTTGTTTACATTATTTCTATGCTCTTTTTTGTTTTTCTTTTTACAAAACGAGTGAATTTTTTACTAAAATAGAGTAAAATAATATAATGCATATCAAATAATGTAGTTTCTAACTCACATATGTTATGTCCCGGTATATTTACCAGCTTTTTGCATTTGCATAAAATATTTAATTTTTTTACCTAATTGCCGTTTTACATATAATATTTTTTTCCATCGGTTTTCTGTGTGCAAGCATAGTCCCCCTTGATTTACCTAAAAGAAATTAATAATTATTTTAAAGAAGATATTTTTAATATCAACATCTAACCGTTTACATCAAGCTGACAAATAAAGCAATATGTCAGCTTACTAATACCTTCACAATTAACCAATTTACATGAATCTTTCCTCTTTGACCCGCCCTTTCCTTTTCTTTTAAAGTTTTTTTATATTAGTTATATCGCCCACGACTTGTTACATGTGGTGCCCAACGTTTAAAGCATCCGTTCATTGTCAATGCACTCATGACATGCTCAAGCATTACAAACTAAGGCAACATATCATCTTACTAATAACTACTACCTTCAAATAAATTACCAATTACCTGATATTTCCTCTTGATCACCATCCCTTTCTTTTAAAGGAATTTTTATTTATTATTATTGATATCCGCCGCGCCCACTACTTACTACTGGTGGGGTGCCCCCACGTGTAAGCATCCTTTCATTCAATGCACTCATAACGATTTTAAAGACGCTGTTAACCCAGCAAGCACTGTAAAAAATTTCTCAGGAACCTTCGCTGATATTGCCCTGTATTTCTACTCTTTTTTAAACAACGTATATCTTTTTTGTAAAATTACGTCTTCGAGTTTTCGCTGGGCCTATCTTATTGAGTACATATCCCTATGACGTAAAATTTGCACAACATTTCATAAACTATCACACATGTAGATTTTAGAGGATATCGGCACGAATATTTTCTGCAACACTGCTATTTGAAAAGTAGTCAAAACCCAAGCGAATAGAGCGGGTAGCCCGCAGGCTACCCCCGCCCAAAAATTCGGCGCGAAAAACCCACGCGTAAAGCTGCCCAGCGCGAAAACAAAATTTGGAGGGTCCCTAGACCCCCCCCCCCCCTTGGTCACTTAAGTGTTTAAATAATTCAACATTACAAACAAAATTAAAAATGTAAACCTCATCAGTCCTCTTTTTTATCTTCATTGGCACATTATTTTTCCTGTAAGAGACGATGACGTCTACGAAAATCAGTCATTTCTAGCGCCCTACGCAGGCAAAACTATGTTCAACATGTTTCAATACCACCGTCTAGGCCTGACTATCGCACATTACAAAACTGTGTAGGACATTTCGCCGCCCCGTAGTGATTGAGGGCTGCTCATTAAGTGACGTTGCGTGACGTCATACTATTTGAGTAATATCTAGGTTGTTGATCCTTGAACCTTTGTATTTACCATGTGTAGAAGCTGCAACAATTTCCCCACATGCGCAATCGTAAGGATAGGTGTATGCAAATAAACCATTCTATCATTGATGGCTACTTTCCCCGCGTGCAAAATTTCGGAATTATGAGCGAAGCTTCAAGAAAAAGGATTTACTGCATCTTCCGTAGCATCCAGTTTTTCTCTCTTTTGTCTTTGATCGCTACAGTTTTGGCGAGTAATATGTCGAACTTATTTCCTTCTAATCATCTTTCAAACATTTTATCATCAGCTGACATTTTTATGCAAATGAATCCTGAAGGTATCTATACCTCGTACACTAACATTTGACTGTGCTCGTTGTATAAACTTGTGGCGTTTCCATTAGGCATAGTATTTCAACCCTTCGAATTTTTACTGTTTTATGCATGCCGCCCTGTTGAAGACGCCCGCCGGAGATGGCTTGCACACGGCACGCTATATATGCTCATTAATTAATGTTTGATATTATTATTATTCAGGGTTTTATTAACAATTGCACATCGCGGCCAAACGGCGCGAATTGTAATACAATTTCATATAAAATAATAAACAGTATGTTGCAAATTTATAAAAGCAGAAATACTTAAAACTAGTGTAAACGAAAGCCATCCAATCAAACCAACAATATTTAACACTGCAACATTAAAGGCAGCAACCTCGGCCTACACCACACACACATACATACACACACACCCACAACACACACACAAACCACCCACACACACAATCCCCACACACGCACACCCTCATAGACAAACCCACATACTAACATACCCAAACCATCAAACCCCCCAATACCTCAACACACACAACCATCACCACCCAAATCTCAACTCCCAACTACCCATGTACATCTACACTCACACCTACGCACATACCTACATTATAAATACCATCCTAAACCACACATACGTCTAACTGCTTAAAAAAAAATCCCTCCAACTATTTCAAGCCTATGATTTAAATGCATGTCAAGCCTGGGAGATCTCTGCATTCCACACCTAAACATATATGCATGGGATAGGCTTTTCGCATACCTCTGAGTACGTGTCCGATGCTGGAGAGAAGGTCGGAAATGCGCAATGATCTACCATCGCCTCCCCTCTTGGCTAGTAACCAATTACGGAAGCAGGAATGCAAAAGTTTGTCATAAATTGAAAACAAATTTTGTCACGGCGTTCCCTTAAATTGGTGAGCTGGCACTGTTTCAAGAGCGTCTTGGTAACTGAAATTATTCCCAACATAATCTTGCAAGCACGCTTTTGTATTCGTTCTAGAGCCTAAATGTTGTTTGCGCAGACAGCCCCGAATGCCCAGGACGGCATACTCAACGAGTGGTCTAATAAACCCAATATCTAGACCGTATTCGATAGCCAGCCATGTTGGTGACAAGATAGACCATTCCGTACTACAATACATTCACATGTCATAGATCCTGTGCAATCGCTAAACAGGATCGATTGACAGCTGATTGTATTGTACTCCCTGGAATGTTATGCATCTTGTCCACCACATGTCATGGTTGCGGACGTCATTATGAATACGGTCTATATAGTTTTAAGGTCCTCTAGTGGCAAACCAAATCGTCTTAGAGTGGTTAACATAAACAGACGACCCTAGCACTTTAAATAATATCTGAAATGTGCAGCATCCCACTTAAGAGTCTTTAGAAATTTTAATACCAAGAATTTTCACAATATCCGTGGACTGTAGTTCTAATCGGATGGTTGAGAATAGGCATATTTTTAACAAAAGAAATATCCATATACATGCACTGCTTTGGATTCATTTAAGTGCCATTTCATTCATAATGGCCCAACTATCAAAACATTAAGGTCATGCTGAATAGTAGATGTATTACCTACAATATTCCTACAAACGACAGCATCCACATACTTACGCATCTTGTTTTTTGATTTGTTATTAAGCATCATCATTAACTTGAGCAACGAAATGTAGCCGGACCTATAAGGGTTCCTGCGGAACTCCTCAGAAAGGTGAAGGAATTGAGACAAACAATCTTGGTAACACATTGAGAACTCTGGGAAAGAAAGCTACAAATCCACGGTATAATTGCCGGTCTAGTAACCCATTTCAATCAACTTAGGAATTGCTACATTATGACTAACACGTCGAATGCTTTACTGAAATCTGTAATAACCATTCTAGAAACACTAGATGGCTTGTCAGCATGCATGAAGAGGTTGTCCAGCAATTTAACGAGATAGTGTGTCGTAGAACGGACACCTTACGATTGCCAAACCGATTGATACCTATCTGACCCTCATGTCATCCATAACCACCATGGACGATGATCGTCACTTAGCAATTTGATCGGTCAAGGAGACGGGACGAAGCTGATTCCATATCGGCGGATTAATTTTAGGAACTGGCACTAACTATTGCTTCGTTTCCATTACAATGGAACACCACCTTCATGAAATAGGTTTTTTAAAACTTCTGTTAATGGTACACTGATTTCGTTCGAACTTCCCTTATTATTTTAGCCGAAATACCATCGGGACCTCCCGCTTTCTTGGTATTACTTTTGGAGAGCCTTATTGTAAACTTCCCAGGATTAATGTTGGGCACGTCAGCAGGGAGCTGGAAGAAAAACAGGTAAATTTGCACATCATAAAGGGCTACATCGCTGCCACTTAAACACAATGTCTCAATAATTGACCGAGCATACCATATTGGGGTTAGTTCACTTAGTTGCATCGACACCCGGAGGTGGTTTTATTGAAGACCGGGATTTATTCTTAGTAGTCATGACAACATTTCCGTACCAACTAGCAGGGTAGCTTTTCGTAAGTCTTTGAACCGATTATGATCGTATTCTTTTGCGCTGCACTGCAATAGATAAGCCCGTTTTTGACTTGTTTCTATAAAAACGCCACAATCAGGAACGACTTTGAGTAAGACTCTTGCCTTCGGCGGATAACTCTTTAGTTTTTTGGGTGGACATCCAAGGTTTATCAGCATGTGACCTTCAACCACGGTAGGAAAATATGTGTCAATGCTCTTTTGCAAAATCTCATAAAAAGCATCAGTCTTATCACTTGGTACCTCGACTTTAAATACTTCTGACAATTATTCTTGAAATCCACATGCCAAACGCGCGTTTACCTGATCCTTTATAGTCTTATCGTACGGCTTCAGGATAGCATAGGCTTTGTTTGGAATTCAACATTTGGAAACCAACTAACAGTCGAGTGGTCACTGTCAATCACTCGTCGAACACGGCGATGGATACATATAAAAGACAAAAAATTGTTAAATCTATCTAAAGTAGCAACCCCTCTTGTAGGAAATGTAACAATTCGAAGCCCATATTATTTCTGCATAAGCTTGATTCATTAAAGTTATTCAGTCACCCAAGATACAAATTCCCGCGTCGGGGTGTTTTACACGTAGCAGTCAAGTGCATCTGGATATTATCATACAATGTTTTTTCCTGCTTAGGATCTGGAAAATATACGCTTGGCAAATATCAGTAGATATTGAGCGTGGTAATCTCTCAGGACTAGCCCTGAAATTCAAATATATTTCCAGCTTCAGGTATTTTGACACTGAGTTGGCTGGCATGTACATGATCCGACATACATCGCTATTCCACCTCCCCTACAGCAGTGCCGAGGTTTTTCGTACATAACGTAAAACCGTCATGTCAAAATAATCCATAGATCTATCAGGGGAAAACCACGTTTCAGAAATTGTACATATATCAAAGTTTTGGTCCCCACAATTGAACAAATTCGTCCTATTTGTTGTTAAGAGACCTGGTTCACATATACCAGATGGGAATATACGAACTTGTGTGGCTGCTTTTTAAAATTGTCCAACGACGGAGTACAATACCTGCGTAACCGCAGATTACGAAGTTCCTGAACCTGTCTGCCCCTATGCGATGTTCCTTTCGTGTAAGAAAATCTTTGTAGTCTGAAGCCCCGGCCCTCATTCATAACTAACAAACATTGGCGGATCATCCATGGACTGAAGGATTTAGCGATCAGTGAACGACATATCACATAGCTTCAACGGCTGAAGTTTTCATCGTGGATCGAGTACGCCAACAGGTGAATGCGCAGTCGTCGCCTTTGACATAGAAACAGAGGACGTTTATAGTTTTTGCAAACAGACCAATAACTTTGTAATTAAATTTGACAAGGAACACAAAGGATACTTGAATGGAAAGCGTGCTCAAAATGAATAATGTTTCAATGTCCACAATGTACACATAAAATCGTTTTCCTAAAATGTTTCCGATTTTAGATATGCAAGTTCATAATTCTCTAAAACTTCAATCGCCGATATCTCGAATGTGACTTTTGGTCGATTGGCCTGTTTGGAAGATTCGTGACGATATTATCTCTAGGTTTTAGGTTCGAAAGATGTCCTTCGCTTTCCTAGCGGATAGCATCAGAACGGTATATTGGCATACGCTATATCATGATTGTTAATATTGTTATAATTTGCGGATGACATTTCAGTTATGATACAAATACATATGGCATTTCATAGTGTTTAAAGATTTATGCCAGGCTAACAAATTGAATTTTAAGAATATAACCAAACAAAAAATATATGAGTTTCTTATATGGTCAAAGAAATTTTATATTTTTCTCTCATTTAAATTATAATTATTATTATTAACCTCCCAAACTGATCATGAATATTCGCGAAAAATAAAAACCAACATTTTATAGGAGAAAAAACTCGTATCTTACCTGCCCTGTGTTAACGATGTGAGCGTAGAAATTCTTGAACTGATTAGACAGGCAATCGAAAACAGGTCTGTCGTTTAGTCTTCGAAGAATCTACTTAGATTGCATCGAAATAATACAATTTTGCAAGAAATCCGAAACAACAACTTAACCAAGAGCCTAAATGATTTGAGTTGATGTTCTCCTCTATCGGCCCTTCGTGGCTTTCCCAGAGCTATATAAGCTCTACGAAATATGCAAATCAAGTAGTGGTCAGCGTCACGCGCTGATGATTTAGATTGCTCAACAGAACTCTATTTATAAAATATACGTCTAGCCCTTTTCCTTTTCATCCATTGCACTTCTTTGGTTCAACTGTCAATAATTTATATTTACGAATGTGGTCACAAACGGTGACAGACCGTGTTTTGACCAATGACTATTCATCAGACCGTTATTTTTTCTGAAAGTGATCGACACTTTTGGGAAAAAATAACGGTCTTATGAATATTCATACATACATTACAATACAAACAGCATTTGATAGACCGCCTTATCAAATTAAAGGTTGACTCAGAGATTTCTCGAGGAGGGCGCCCTCAATTTTCAAACTAATTTGTGTTTTTTTGCCTATACATAATGCTTGTCCATATAATAATCACCGTGTGAAATAACTAAGCTCAAATCGAAGTCCTTCATATAGAAAATCACAACTTTGTTTAAAATTTCCGGATCCGGAATTATTGTTATACACGGTATCCTATGGCACTGTTATACTCTACATAAATGTGTACTGCATGAAAACAAAAAATCCGATTCATCTCTACCTTCGGAATTAAGCATTTTATGTTAGCATCTTTAGTTCTAGCTGACTATTTACTATACAAATATATATTTCGAAATCTCTGAGTCAGCCCTTAAGGTCAAAGCGTTTTATAAATAAAAAGAATTACTCTTTTGCCTAAAACATAATAATATGATAGATATAAGAGTGATAGGCCCTAAATAAACACTTGACATCTGTAGTATAAGAAACAGCAGCACAATCAAATAAGAAAATTCAAGCGAGGTAATATATAACATTTTAAGGACATACTCAATTCTTAGGAAATAGGTGACATTTTAGAGCTTTCTTAAAAGTACCAATGGACCTAGAGTGGCAAACAGAGAGGGGAAAAGAGTTCTTTTGGCTAGGGGCGGCATTGCTGAAAACCCTGTCAACTACACACACTGGCCAAAAGTATTGCAACATGCAAAAACGAAATTCGTATCACAAATTGATTTCAAATTATAAAAAAAAAAACGCTCAAAATTATTTTAAAATTAATTAAATTTCAAATTTATGCGTTTTCATACAGATGTTATCCCCAGAATCCAAGAGGCGGTGTGAAACATTTTGATAGATTGTCATGTTCCATAAATATAGCGAATTACCGGGGTAACTGCCGAACGATAACTTGCCGTTTGCACTACAGAAGGAATTACAGACCACAGAAACAAATGAAATGCCGCTTCAAAATAGCCGCTTAATGACAATTGTTCGGGTTCGTTAGGGTTTATTAAATGTATTGCAGGAAAAAATGGAGTGGTTTTGAGGACGGCGTTCAAATTGAGATGAAGTCAATGGAAGACGGTTGGTTTTAGAAAGATGTGTGGAAAAATTGGAGACATCAAAATGCAACTCGGCGTCTGATAAATCACGTGTGTTTACATAACATCATGTCTAATATTAAGTAGTTAACAGTGCATGACCAAACAGCAAAAATGTCAACGGTGCGATTTATTAAAAAGTTGTTTTTAACCGTTATCTTGTGACCGCTTTCTCGTCGTTAAATTTACCGAGTCCAACGGCCCTGGACGTGCTCCCGTTTTCTATTGACATTATCTCATTTCCGGTCCATACAACCACTCCGATTGTTACCCTAAATATTTACAGTAGACCCTGACAAACCCATTATAATCCATTTAGTGATTATTTTGCAACCATTTTGACGTTCCTGTGCCTGTATTCCTTCTGGAGTACAATCGGCAAGATATCATTAGCTGGCCTCTTTAACCCGCCATATTTAGGGAACATGACAAGTAAATCAAACGTTTTTCGCACTATTTGATTCTGGGAAACCGCATCTGTCTGAAAATCGTAATTCCGACAATAAATTACGTAATGTGTAGTCAAGAACTCCTGGTGCAATTTTAAATCAATTTTTGAATATAAATTGTTTTTCTGCATGTTGCAATACTTCTGGCCAGTGTGTACAATAAAAGACAATTGAAACAAAAGAAACTTCAAGAAGCATCTCAGATAGTACACACGAAAGAAATAAACAACAGTGGAACTGATGACTCAATATAAAAGGTTATTGTGAATATCCGATTACCTCTACTTGAAACTTTTTTTCTTTCATTGTTGACATAACGGGCATAAACAACAATTTAAGAACTGATGACTCATACAAAGGCTTATTGTGTTGACCGATAACATCTATTTGTTGGCTAATCTGCATGATTCAGCCAAAATAGTAATTCCAAATCATGCAAATTCTTTCAACATTATTTTAAAGGGACAATTGAAACATATTCCTCTTGATTTTTCTTTAAAATTGTAACACTTGCGCAATTACTGCCTGTAGCACGAGATCAATAAATATAGGATTTCGAAAAAAAATCTGGGGATTAGTTTATAAAGGATAAGATTCTTCCTTAGTTTTCTTTATATAAGCGAAGACGAGTGCCAAAGGATGTTTAGTTATACATGTATAGACTGGATCTACCAAAAAGACGTTGGCAACGTAAAAAGCCACCAAGTTTTAAAAAAGAGTACGAGCCATATAAAGTTAATAAATGTAAAGAGAGCACCAAGTATACTCAAGTGCGTCTGCCCCATTGGCAAACTTGGTCCCATTTCTTCTGCAATGCAAAAGAAAATGCATGCCCGTTTTCCCACCGTTTTTAAAAGAAAAGAATGAGTTACTGTTTGCATTTAGTTTAGTAAGTTGTACAGGGTGAGTAAAAAAAAACTGACCCTGATTGTGTCCGCTATTATGAATTTTAAATAAGATATATCTAACATATGTGCTATCATTGGAAAGCTTAGTTCATTATCTTTAAATTGCTGTAAAGATAATTCCAATACGTTAAGTATAGGTTGAGCTACAGTCTTTTGAATCAAGTAGTCAGCTTTTCCCCTGTCCACGGATTCCCATTTGAATGCACGGCGGACAACTAAGCAAATGACTCCCCAAAATGATGATAAAGGTATGTCTATGTTTATGCCAAATAAAGTGGTATCTTAAAGGTGTTAAAGCCAGTAATAATGGCCAGTTTTAATTGAAAAACTTTTTTTTTCAAGATGTGGCAAATTTTTGACTATAAAATATAGACAATACTTTAAACCCCAAAAAGGTTAATCACCGATGTCTGTTCCTCATGTGGTATGATTCAGAAACTCCTCCAGAAACTGATACATGTATCAAGTTAGTTTATTTTTCAAATGATTGTTATGAGTGATGAGGACGTAGAAACGTTAAGAGGGCATCAATGGTAAGTTGTGACTGATTTTTTTTGGGTTAAATAGCGTCACATTTATTCTGCAGTCAATAAATATCCCGATTTTCTTCTGGACACTGATCTCCTCCACCGAACGACATTCATTTGAAAGTGAATCTGTGGACAGAGCACAAAACTGACTAATTGATTCAACCGACTGTAGCTCGGTCTATATCTAATTAAAGATAATGAACTTAGCTCTTAGATGATACCACATATGTTAGATATGATTTACTTAAAAAATCAAAATGGCAGACACAATCAGGGTCAAGTTTTTTTACTCACCTGATTGTACCTAAGAGAACACGTCCAGCACTTCTATCACCAACAATGCAAAAACAGTTTTAGAAACGTGGTGCAAATTAGTGTTTAGGTATTAAACATGTCAAATCTCTAAATGATTGGTTTCAAATCTCAAAACACCCAATGTCAAATGCCTAAAAATGTTTAAAATTTAAACATGTTTAGATATAAGGTGTCTAGATATTAAACAGATATTTTACAATGTTTAGAAACGTGGTGCAAAACAGTGTTTAGAAAGGTGTTTAATTTCTAATCACTGTTTTTGCAGTGACCATTACAATTAGGGAAACCACCTGTTAATTTCTACGATAAGCTTATAAATTTATAAAGATGTCACTCAGCATCACTCAAAAACCTTTTAATTGGTGAAAACCCCTGGAAAAGTACGTAAAAGAACACTGGAAAGTCCCAACCCGGGCTGAAAATAACGAAAAATACTAAACTTGGCAAGCAAAAACCCTGTATTCATGCATGGTTTTCCCTGCAAAGTGGCATCTCTGCAAAATATGGACATATGAATTTTTGCAGTACCATAATGGCCTATTGGCAGGAAAATTCAAATTCAATTTATATGAAATACCTGTAAAATCTTAAGCAACCACATCCTGTACGCAACTCGGTGTCATATACTACAGTGTCCGTGTGACTGAGTGTCCTACCTTCCATCAGTCTATTGTGTTCTCCATTGAGTGCTGTACGCATCATTTGTTTCAACACTGTACTCAAATGGTCTCGTCTACAAGGTCACGGTTTATTCCGTACATGTTGCTATGGTAGCTAGGACACTCTCTTATGGGGGACACTCAGTTTCTTTACACCGGTCTAGCAAGAGGACATCTTTTGTAAGCGAACATATTTATAATATACTTATTCCAATTTTCCGCAGAATAAACGTCATATGACTCACTACATGTGCAAGGAATTGAAGGAATGTGTGAAAAATATGAACGGAGCCACTAATTACGAGGTTATTACGATTTAAATGAAAATCTCAATAAAAAATCAGTACTTTCAGTACTTGAATTTCGACTTTATTTCATGAAATTTGTCCTCTCTGCTAAAAAGAATGATAGCATTAACTGAGACTTACTATATAATAACATAGTCTAACACGGTAGGCTCGACCGGATTCGAATCGAACCCAAATTAAAAGCAATCATTTCCGAGGCTTAGACCAGTGGGCTGTCAAAGGAAACTTAGAATATTAGGGCGAATCATATTTCCTTGAAATCACCGCGAAAACTTAAAAAGAATTAAATATTGTATTTATGAATATACTGTTTTCATCAGAGAAGAGACGTTTTCCAGGTGGTATTACTTGCTATTGTTATGAGGAATATTTTTGGTTCAAAGTGGTGAAAATCACCGGATCATTTTAATAATTATTGTCTCATTTTACGTCCAAAGTAGCACTTTTTGGTGTGTTTTTACGAAATAGTTCAAAGACATTTTTATTGTTATGTACATTCATTTCAATGTAAAATGGAACTGACAACTTTGATGTTTCCTGATAATAAATGAATACTAACAATTACATATTAAGAAGGATTTGGGCAATGGGCATTTTTCAACCTCCTTGTACAAATTATGTTTATTATACTTCCATTCCGTTTCTATGGTCAGGGTGACTGTTAGACTACATACCCAAAATTAAAGATAATGATCACCAGAACTCATGAAAGTAGTGGGCCACAGCCGGGCTCGAACTGACAACAACAGCCAATCCAAAAGTAAAATCAATAATGTCTATGGCTTAGACCGCTGGTCCACGGAGGAAGCTTACAGAATAACACGCGAATTGTTGTATAGTATGTGAAGGTTCAGTTGAACAAAAGAATATCGTAAAACATCATTTTCTTTGTATAAAGTAAATTATTTTCAATGTTAGCAGTAAAAGGCACATCATGAGGATGACTAGAAATCATGGACTAAATTTTGCCAATATTCATTTCGTGATAAAGGCTGTAGGTCTGTGAGACCGTTTTTTAAGTTTCACATTTTCCACTAATAATCGTTATAAATGACCGTTTGAAAGCATTTCTAACTCGTCGTTTCCGTTTTCTTAAATCATATCTTGCTCATGAAATGTGTCATATATACTTCTTATGGTTGAAATACATGCTATGATTTTGTATTACGAGTAGTTACGCGATTGTTAAAGATACTCCCACCTTTGTTTCTGTTAATATACTCACGGTGTGTGTCACTTGTATCAGGCATGTTCTAATGCTTTTTTGCTGTTTTTTTTTGTAGTTTTTCGGGTTGTTTTATTTAAAACTGGGTTGACACACTACCGTGTGTCTTAATCCCTTTCTTGTGCAGTGTACCATAAGTACATTGACATGTTGGCATTTGTGCGCATTACAATCATAATATTTGTATATTGGCGTGTTTAGTAGGTGGTTTGTGTGCTTGAGGTGCAATGGTTATGTGAGCATGCTAATAAGTGGCTTGGAACCGAGCCGCTAGCGATAATTGTTTTCGTAGTAACTTGTGCAATACACTATAAGCTTGAATAGACGCACTTCGTCTATTTCACTTTGACAAAAATGCAAACAAATAATTCCTCTAAATTAAGTAAAGTGGGGTTCGACCCAGGCCCAGCGGACCAGTAGATTATAAAGCAGCATTCTTAACCACTAGACTAGCGAGGGAATTTTTTGGCGATGTTGGAATTTTAATTCAATATAAATCGTCACGGAATAAAGGCAGACTCATGCGTATATACAATAGATACAGGTAACAATAGAAACGATATCATGTGTTATTTAAAGTGAAACGTGGCTATTAAAGATGTTGCTGTAATACGCCTGTCTCCCTTGGCAATTGGAAAATACTGTTCTGGCATGATGCTTACGTCATCGTCAAGGGCGCAGTCTTAGTTTTCAAATACCGTTTGTTCTATTCAATTTGCTTGTTTTAATCTCAAGATATATTTAGTTAATGCCGAAAAGGTAAAATCACAATTGTGCCACTTTTTAGAAAATTGAATAGAATGTTATATGCAAATACCTAAAGGAACATTCATTTGTAGGATTAGATATGATTATGTAACACTTGCTCAGTATGTAATTGTTTTAATCTTGAAGGTATATGATAAATAGTGATAAGCTGCTCATTCACATTTTTTCAATTGCCAATTATTCAATAGGGTTTCAGAATTACAAAGTATAAAGAGGTTGAATTATTGGATAAACTCCATCTTCCCTAGTAAAAGTGGCACAATTGTGATTTTACCCTTTCGTTGTCAACTAAATAAGTTATATCTCGAGATTAAAATGGCCCATTCTTCGGTCACGTTTGTGACTTAAAAATGTTAAATTATTATTTTCAACCCAATGCTGTTTTGCCAACGTAACCAATCTGTTATAACTTTTGGTATAATGAATAACCTTCAGTAGTTGAAACCTAACTAAAATAATGTTTGCACTTTCGCTAGATTGTTCATTTATGTAAATGAGGGTGTTTGAGTTGAAAATATTGTTTAGAAAATATCATACATGAAACTTGAAAGGATAGTTAACGCGATAATGTAAAGAAATTTGCAATAACTTCATTTTTGGTGAAAAAATTTACTTTTTTTAAGAATGGCCCAGACGAATTGAACAGACAACATTTGAAAGCTAAGACTGTGCCCTTGAAGTTTATGTAAGCATCGTCACAAGAATGTTTTCTAATTGTAAAGGAGAGCACATTTTTTTAGACAGGCTGTACACAAGCCGGTAAGGCCTAATAAAAATATGTTTGTTTGCCGTAACGGAGGAAAAATATTAAGGTCGGTCGGATTGTTTTAAAGATTAACAATTTTCACATTACACTGTTTGCTCTAAAATGAGTATAATTACATGCTATGACATAACAAAGATCTTCTATTTTACTTGTTGTAGTTGTTGTCTTGTTTTGATGTTTTCCTTTTTGTGTTGGTAAAAAATGAATTGTGAAAATCATGGGTCGGTCGGCAGATTTTTTTTATTTTTGTGCTAACTTGTATAAAATGTTTGGGTCGGCAGGTTTTTTCTAGGGTTGGTCGGGTTACGATACTGCAAGTAGACTTTTTTTGGCCTAAGTATCATGGGTAGGGGCACATGTGGTGCAGTGGATCAGCGCTCGCCTCATAAGCATATAAGTTGTGGGTTCGAGCCCGCTGTTGCCATACATAGGCAAGGCACTTTACCTCGCTTGCTTCTCTCCACCCTGGGGTCCGTTCCCGAAACTCAGTCGTTAAATCTATACGTGCATACTATATGTCATGATAGCTTCAGCATGTTCAGTGGACCATCTGTCCAAAGCACTCTGTAACTTGAATATGAAAGGGTCTGTTCTGTAGGACTCCTTATGAGTTAGTATACACGTAGTTTGTTACGGGGGGCCCCGATTTTTGGGAAGCGGACCCCAGGAGTAATAATGAGTACCTACCGTGTCCATATAAATACAAGTGTCCTTGTGACGAGTGTCCTAAATACCACCCCATCTGTCTATTGGTTTTCCAGTGAGTGCGTATGCATCATTTATTTCACACTGTACCTAATGGTCTCGTCTTAGAGGTCACGTTTTGTGCCGTCATGTTGCTATGGTATTTAGGACCACTTCTCATCATTGGGAACACTGTACCATTTTCCTTTACCCCCCTCTTTACATACGAACCGGCATATGCTGAAATGCAAACGACATCTCTTGCGGGAGGAGTGGGCTACCCCCCCCCCCACAGCAATATTTTATATTAGGAGTCTGGCCCAAACTGACGCCAAAGACAGAGAGATGGGCACCTGCCTGCGCGCGCACCATGTGCATTGCATCATGGGTAAGGCGCATTTTTTTAATCTGTTGGCCAAGATGAGAGGTCGATGACCCGACACTTTCAGCCCATAGGCTCCACCCATTCTGGGTTTGCATTTCTACAATGCACTTGCGTTGCTGATCGTCCAATTGAATTAGAGTTAGCGATTGGAATAACCTGTGACCCGCTTTTTTAAAATTTAACAATATGTGTCAGAGTTATTTTGAACATTACTCACAGAGAGGTTGCGTAATCGCCGCATTAGGTCATCTTTTCAACGAAAACTTTGTGGTATATACCAGCGTTAACCAACATTGGGTGCTTGCTGGCGGACGATTTTGTATCAAGATATAAATAAATTTATGGTGGCACTGGAGTGGCGTAACCACTCGGGGGGGGAGGAGGGGGCAGGGGGGCGCAAGCCCCCCCAAACGAAACCCTTGCCCCCCCCCCGCTCGCCGCCCCCCCCAATGCGACCTTGTGATAGCAGTGTCCTATGGGAGAAGGACCCAAATAAGCCCCTCAAAAATGCCTTGCACCCCTATCTGCCCCCCCCCCCATTGTCAAAGTTCTGGTTACGGCCACTGGGTGTCAAACTTGACTTTATTTGGGTATTTCACTGCAATCCCACTTAAATCATAATAGCAGGATTTTTGTAAGGAGGGCCTTAATTTCCAAAGGATCAGGCGCTAGAAGAGAAAATCCGAAGCAAAAAAGTCACCCAAAACAGTGGTTCTACATTGTGGAAAAAAGATGAGTTTTGAAGCATTTGTAAAAGATGTCCTTCTCATGCTTTACCGTCAATAAGAATAAAAAGTTCAAACGTTGGCAACGCAAAAATTTCCACTAGGTTTTAAATCAAGTAAATGTAAAGAGAGAACCAAGAATACTCAAGTGCGTCTGCCCTTTGGTAAACTTCAAGTTGGTCCCATCCACATTGAATAGCTGTGCAAGTCGTATATACACTTTAGTTGAGTGTGGGTCATTATTTCATCATGAAAAAAATATTCAGTCTAAATCAGAGAAGTGATAACACCTTGAATCTTTTCAACTGTGAGACAATATAACAACGGCCCTGCACTCCCAGATGAAAAGGAATCTGAAGTGCTTTTCTCCACCGCATACCGGGCCGATAATATCGTTAGCTCCATTATTATCTGAAGTCTAGTGTATCCATTGGTAATTGATATCGGGGAAATGAAATTGAGGTGACATTTTATTCATTTTCAAGAAAATATGCCAGTTTTATTTGCGGGAACAGACCGTTATTCGGTTTTAATAATTTATTATGAATTATGGTTTTCCCCTACCCCCTTAGGGGCACTACGAAACAACGGCATAGAAAGACATGTCCCATCTCGAGTACAAAAGGTTTGAGTGATTAAATATGTTGAGAGCCTGACAGGGACCCCTAAAATGATATTCTTAAGTGCCGCAAATAGCTGCAAATGGTGCCTTAAGGAAGGGGGGTCTAGACAAAGATTACACATGGGTCAATTTTTTAATTGATCCAATCATGTTGAAAACTATACCAGATTATTTGTCTAACCATAAGGATTCCAAAAAGGTATAGTTTGTATTATCTGCAACCTACAGTTTTACCATTGTAGGCTAAAAACAAGAAAAATCAATAAAAATGGTTATTTTAAGTTGCACTGGGGTCAAATTTTAAAGTTGCTCCGATTTTGACAAAATAAATAGTGCAAATTATTGATGGAGCTTATAGGATAAAATAAGGAATAGTTTCGAGTGTCTTAAATGTTTGCAGGGGAAACAAGGTCATGCCCATTGAATGCAATGGATGCTAACCTTTGCCCCTCTACATTGATTTACTGATTCAGCCCCAATTTCTAATCATCTACACTACACTGTAACAAATGTCCGTAAAGTTGTCAGTACCTGACCTAATTCCCTGTCTCCTGGTAGAAAATAGGGCCATCATTTCTCTTTTTCCATGCTCCTCTGTCTTGAGCTGCTACTTCTGCCTCTGCCCATGTTGTATATCCCTGTTGATTTCTTTCCTTTTCCACAGTTCTTCTCCTTTTGCCCTCTGGTGCCCATGCTCCATAAATTTCAATCGGATCCCGTTTCTCCCAGCTGTTAGGACTTCTTCATGATCCAATCAATGACAAGTAAGAAGAGGAACCCTGACATGTTGCAGCCTTGCTTCGCTCAGGATTTAACCTCGAACCAGTCTGTCATTTCACTTTCATACACAACTGCACACTGGCTTCTGTCATACATTTTCTTCACAACTTTGATCAGCTTTTTTTCGAAAGTTTTTTCGAAGTCTATAAAACAAGTGTATATGTTGGCATTCCATTCTATTGCCTGCTCCATAATGTTTCTCAGAACAAATATCTGCTGTGTTGTGCTTCTTCCTTGCAAAAACCTACTTGCTCACTTCTCAGCTTTTGGTCAACCCCTCCTGCAATCCTTTTAATTATTACTCTATCCATCACCTTCGCTACTACTGATAATAATGTGATCCCTCTCCAGTGGCCACAATTTGTCAGGTCCCCCTTCTTTGCGAGTTAAATGATAAGTCCTTTCTTCCAGTCCTCTGGCACAATTTTTTTATGCCACACTTCTGTGAAAAATGATGTAAAATTTGAACTGTGGTGTCTATGTCGGCGCTCAGTAGTTCAACACTTATACTGTCAATCCCTGGTGCCTTTCCATTTTTCATGTCTTTTAGTGCTTCTCTTATTTCGGCTTGTGTGGGTGGTTCTGTATTTATGGCCTCTATGATCTCCTGCTCTTCATCAATTTCTGCAATTCTTTCAAGATCCTCTCTATTTAGCACAACAGTGAAATGTTTTTCCACCTGACCTTGATCTTATGTTCATCTGTCAGCAGATTTCCATCCTCATCCGTCACCATTCCAATCTTCTTTGGAAAATCCTTGCAAAACTTTGTAGTTGCTTCATACATTGTCTTCATCTGGCCCATTTCAGCTACATGTTGTCTTCTTTTGCTAAATTATCTGCCCAGCTAATTTTGTCTTGTCTTGTGATTCTCTTCACTAACTCTCTATCCTTTCTTGTGTATTCTAACTGCCACTTTTTCTTCAACCTTTGAGACTGTGCTGCTTCCTTCTTTTCTTTTAGCTCTCTTCTTTCCTCAATTAGCTTCCAGCTCTGTGTGCTTATCCATGGTTTGCTATTCCTCTTTCTTCCTTCAAGCACCTCTTTAGCAGTTTCGTTGTAACAACTCTTCACATACTCCCTCTTCCCTCATCTTAAACTTTTGCTGGATTTCTGGTACTTTCAGTTTGTTTACTTCGTATCTAAACACGGTTTTGTTCTTTTGTCCATGTGGCATTCACAGATCATTTGAATTTAGCATTCCCTACAAGGTGATCAATCTGGTTTTTGAATTTGCTATTCGGTGATGTCCAGTGTATTTGTGCACTTCTTTGTGAGGAAACATTGAAGTCATAATAGGAAGATAATTTGCCATTCAAATTGTTGCTAAACGATGTCCATTGTCATTTCTGTCGCTTTTCGTGCAGTGCATTTGATCCCCAACTTTGGCATTTGTCAGTAAATACTTTTCACTGTTAAAATTGCTATAATGGATAATTTAAAGAATAAAGTATATCGTACAATTAGTATAATACCTGGTAGCCGCGGGACTTATTTTTATGGTAAAATATCCTGACCGCCTATATTCATGCAATATGAAAAATATATTATTCGGTCAAATTTGGACTGTTCCATTTCATTCGGGTTCGCCTCGTGAAATGGAAAAGTAAAAATTTGACCTCGTGATATTTCCTTTTATTATACCGTATAACTCTCGCGTGATTTGAGCCGTGCGATAGTTTTGACTTTTGCACTGTACTTTTGCACTGTGGTACGAATCTATATGATATCGTTATAAAACAATATTGACTGGCTATATTCGTGCAATAGTAAAAATATATCGCTTGGACAAATTTGTGGTGTTCAATTTCACGAGCCGCAAATTCCATTACCGCATTCTTCTTTACTGCGCTGCTCTGCCCTCCACTTGGCTGCCTCTAAGACGGATACAGGCTTGCACTCTCTTTTTCAATTCAATAATCGACTTGCGAACCATTGCTGTCCGTCGGATGCTTGCAAATGCAGCGATTTTGTTGCGAAGTTCTGGAAGTTTGCTGCTGGTTGTCTCTGTGCATACACTTCACTAATCAACCCTTTCGAACCCGAATTAATTTTAGGATTTCATTTTTGAACTGAGACCTCAATTTAGCAATTCACATGCATTTCCCATGTCAAAACTCCTTGCTTGAAAGTACATTATAAACGTTTAAATGATACCAAACTTCATCATTGGGTTTGTTCCATATTTGTGATACCAAAATATTATCTGAATGTTTTTCCAAGTATTTATTTATTTGAAGGAAACACTCTGGCGTTTTATGGGTGCGAAAGGCTTATATGTTCCCCATAGGGGAAGTCTAGCGGAGTCAAATCTGGGGATCCCGGCGGCCACTCGACGGCATGTCCCATTCAACACGGTTTGGGAAAAGTTCTTGCAAACGATTCCTGAATGCGATTATAGAAATGGAAAAGAGAGCCCAAACCTGAACCTATAGATTCTTTGACAGTTCTGTAGTGTACTATAGACCTTGTATCCCCAGTCACATTTTGCATTCTAGTTATACGATGTTTATAATGAACGGATATATCTGAAATTTACACACACTGTGACCTTGAACCTATTTTGACTATTGAACTGTAACCTGCATGCAGATAGGACAAACTATACCTTGTTTGAATCCTGTAAATGTAACGAACATGTTGGTATACTTTACCACGGACTTTCCATGTTTTGACCCCTGTACAGGGCCGCCGAGAGAAATTGCGGGCCCGGGGGGGGGGGGGAACCTTGGAGTTACGGGCCCCCTTTTACCAACTTCGTTTTCCAGAAACCCATACGGGGGGATTTGGAAGTTACAGTGGCTGCGAAGCGGCCATGAAGCGGCGCGGGATATGCGATCTGTATAATGTAGTTGATGGATGGGTGTTTTTGTTTGAATTATTCATATTGTGTTTATGGAGACGGCCGGGGGGGGGGGGTGCGGGAGGGGGTGTCCCCCTCCCACGCGAAGCGCGGAAGCTTTGCAATGTTCACTTTCCAAAACACATTTTCTCATGAAAATTTGATAGAATTTGAAATTGGTAAGTAGTCCACTTTAAAATTCATGATCAACCGTTTTATAAAACAAAATCTTAATTGTTTTTGTGTAATTTCTCAAACCAAGAGAGGCCCTAAACTTATTAACCGCGCGAAAAAAAACACGGAAATTTCGTAGGTTACAGAATATTTTCTCAACAAAAGCTAGGCTTGGGTATCATTGTCGCTCGAATTTCTCAAACGAAGAGAGGCCCTAAACTTATTAACCGCGCGTAGCGCGAAAAAATGGAGAATTCGTGGGTTACAGAGTATTTTCTCAAGGTAAGTAGGCCTCGGTATCATTGTCGCACGAGGGGGAAATTGGCCTCCTGTATCCGCCAATGCTCTCTCTTTCTCTCCATCCCTCTACCTCACTTACTCTCCCTCTCTGACTTTTGTCACAACCGCAAGGACTGAACTTTTATTTTTACGGCCCCCTAGGACCCCGGGCCCCCTAGGACCCCGGGGTCAATTACCCCCTTTGACCCCCTCTCGGCGGTACTACCCCTGTATGCAACTAAACCCCCTAAATCATATTCCACTCACACCATTTACGTGTTGTCTTGGCACACAGCGCCGCCCATTGTTAAATTACGGTCAGAAAGTAATTTGAGCCACGCGACCTTGGCAAATCTTCACTGCGCTAGGGAGTTCACAAGTTTTCGACGGTAACATGCCCCAGTGGCGGTAGACGTTTCATATAGAAGTCCCATTGATGCAAATGAGGCATTCCGTCAAGCGCTACTGCACAACGCCATACAGCGCATGGCGGAATCAATTGTAATACCTCATTTGCATCAATGGGACTTCTATATAAAATGTCTACCCAAGTGGCTGACACGTACACAACAACTTGTTAACATATTCGGACCCGGTCAAATAGCGTTGATTTGGATTTTTGTACACTGGATATTGCGCAAAATACTTGGCCTATCGTAACGATTTACGCAACAAAATATTCCTAAAACTAAATTGTCTAGTTAGCTGACTAGTTTATAATATAGGTTTATATTTGGAAAAAGACGAAAAAACGTGAAAAATACGTGAAAAATTCTTACCTTATTAGCTGGCTCAATTCTCGATTGCTGCTGTCAAGTCATGCCACACGCCATGCTTACAACAACTAGTGAGCTAATTGGTCTTTTTTGTCAGGAACCCATTTCTAACATCAGATCGACCACCTGATTCGTCTTTTTCGCGATATCCAAGGTACCGCGAAACCTTTTTCTCATTCCTTGTTCAGCTAATCGCAGAGCCTTTAACACAGCGTCTGACTGCTAGGGAGTCCCATAACGTAGCGCAGGTCTAAGAATAGCCGGCCAATTAGCGATGCGGAAACGGAATTGGTGGCGCTGTGTCCCAGCAGTACAGATTCTATGGGCGCGTAAATGGTGTGCACTTCATTGATTTTGGTAAAGTTTCTCAATACAATTCTGAAGAAAATGATTCTCTTGCACAGAGAAATGAGAAGTCATTGATAAACGGGGTTATTTTTTTATAATCAATTTATTGAATACTACAATCACAAATGGTTGTTACAAATATTACAATGGTCCTTTGTTCTCATAGCCTTGTAATTGGTAATTTTGTGTTGTTTTACTCTTTTACTCTCATAGTATTTTCACAACATTTATGTTAGTGGGCCCACAGCCTGGATTTTTTTGGGGGGGCACATAAGTGTACCTATCTTCAAATTGTGAACCTTTTTGCCATGAGGTGGGGCAAATTTGGCAGAAGTGGCCTTTTTACCAGAAATTTCGATGTTTTGTCATAGCATAGAATCAGCCAGTCGAAAATTTGTGTGCTATATACTCTATGTTACTAAATGTGACAGTTTTAATTTTTACTGTTTCAGATTGTCTACAAGTTGTCACTTAAAAATATGGACAGCGGTTCCAAATTAAATCGGCTGCCCGATTATGGAGGTAGAATAAAGAATATGGTCCATTCAATTACAAAATGGAATACAAAGTTAGGCTGAAGATAAGGATATCATGTAATTATGTGAGGTGCACTAAGTAAGAATTTTAGTAAATGGACCTTGACCTCAACATTAGGACAAAATTAGGCCTTTTCTAGGTTGTTAGTATATGAATAGAAACTCAATTCACTTAAGGGGGGGTATGGGGTCTGATTGGTTAACAAAATGGTTCCATTACGAAAATGCGATTAATGCAATTGCAATGGACTTAATTGTTAGATTGTAATCTCCAAAATGCTTTTATTCGATCGCAATCGGACATCGGTTCCTGAGATATGGTGATCAAGTGAGCAGTGTACAACGAAATTTGCCAAAAACGCATAATCTCATATACTTTATCATGTGACGATTTAAATGGTTATGATTTAAGATATGTTAAAGATATTATTTATACGCCATTAAACGCATTTCTTTGGCTAGTCGAAGTTAAAGTAGTAAATAAATACTCATATTATTTTCTGTACATAATTTAAAGTAATTGATGTACTGGGTAAGTGATTTTATGTAAGTTTATTGTTTTCTCACCCTGCGATATTTAAGGAAAATTATTTTAAAAATTAATACAGGACAATGGATGCAACGATTTCGATGATTCTTTCATAATAATATGATAATTCAGTATAAAATGTAATTTAAAAAAACAATATTCCATATTTCATTCAAAGCGCCCTCATGTGTCTAAATGTTTCGGCGGTCTTAACCTCAGTTTCGGTTAAAATATCGCACACAACCCAAAATGAAAACGACGTAATAGAGAACGCCGATCCTGATATGCACATGCAATTTGCACACATATTCAGCAATATAGGGCTAGTAACCATGAAGCCCGATTTTCAAAATTGTGTTCCATATTCACATCACCATGAAAATTATGTGATTGGGTCCATGGGGTTGCCATGGCAACGGTATCAAAAAAATCCGGCTACATGGTTCACTGCGTATTCACCCCCTGCACATGACACCAGTTTCGTCCAGTAGCTTGTTTAGTTATTTAGTGCCGTCCGTTCTAGTGTTTAGCAAATCAGAGGCCTTACGTGGCTTTACCATGGCAAACCGAGCAAAAAAATTGACATGAATTTTAAAACTTTGTGACATGGGATACAATTATGGATATGTTACATGTATATACCACTATTTAGGAAATTAAGAAGAAACATCACTCAAGTTCACTGCTTTCAGACCCATACCCCTCCCTTAAAAGTTACACCAGCTTTTAATAAAAGCAAGCATATACCAAGTACAAAAAAATGACACACTTATGACCCCTACATGACCTTTGCTATCTGTACCCTACGTCTTTGGTCATACATAGCATAAACAAGTATGGACTGGTGCATCAACTGCGCTAAAGAGCCTATACATGACCCAAGTGATTTTCTTAATGACCTTTGGCCTCACCATATGCCGTCCTTTTATAAGTGTACCGCATGTGAACCCAACTTGTCTTTGCATTTACAAGATATAGACAAGATACAAGCAGCAGACAGTCCATAGGGTCTCGAATCACGGACAATAGTGAAATTTCTCTCCAATGGAGTACAGTTCATTGGTTTACAATAATTTCACACTCTTAGCAGATTTACATTTCCATTTTGAAAGTTTAATTTCTATTCCAAAAATTACCCAAGTTTTCGCAGAAACCGTTTTAGCTTAGTATTGAATAAAAGGACCTTAAAATTTGCCCTAGAACGACTACTTTAAAATACGAAGTTTTAGACTGCGACATGATTGTAGCGCATTTAGAGAGGTCTGTTCAACCTGGTTACCCCCAATATACTCATTCCACCAAGGAGTTTACAATATGCTCATCAACAAGGACACAGTTCAGTAGGTGTACTGTACATGCATTGACATTGAACTACCTGATGTGTTTCTGGCTATCAACTACCCAACAACCAGGTTGAGTTTCTAAATACCCTGGTTAAGTAAACGCATTAAACTGTGCCAGGGAATTGAGACGATGGCTCATATTGGTTAGACACGCTGCTGTATAGTTTTATTACTACATATATACATCATACTATAAAACCATAAACCTTCGGTAAAATTTGTTTGGGAAAATGACATCATGGAAGTTCTAGCACTAAGTTTATACAATAGGTTCAATATTCTTCCTAATATTCAATAATTGCTTTGATCATGGCTGTGATGAAATGTGCTTGTTCCGATTTAAGTGTATCGTGTTACAAAAAAAAAAAAAAAATAAAAGAGTACATGCACTCGTATACATGCAGTCACCACGAAGTTTCGTGAGAAACAACTTGCAGTTTTGATTGGAGATGCGATAAACTGCTGTCTATTAATGGCCTATTCACTACTGCGCTAATATTGACTGTTTACCATTAATAGTCCGGTGGCTCGACCCATATGTCTTTGCGCAAGCGTCCACGCAATTGTTTTGATGTTTAATAGGCAACATTGACCTGCGGATTCCAAATCTGGATGATGCAACTTTGGCATCATTGAGCATTGTGAGATAGGGAAGGGGTACTTTAACCGGGTAAAATTTGTAAATTTTTCATGTGATTTGAAATATTATAGAATTGTTTATCTGCTAAGGTTTAAAAAAGGTATAGTTTGCTATCCTGCACCTTTTTGTGTTTCACTACAGAACAATTTGTTCAAGGTCATCATGGGATTAAATATATACACGACCGATTGTTTCAAATTGGTTTCAAATTGTTCGTATGGGAATGTTAAAACAGAAAATAAACATTTACCTCATGTCATCATTGCAAGGTATCTAACAGAGACTAAATGATTAACCCCCCTAGACCATGTGACCTTCTCCATTTTTCCCCTTATTATACCCAATGTCCAACAAGTGTGTTACCTATATTTGACATTAATATCCACAGATGACAATTGAGCCATTTGGAAAAGAATCTGTGCATTAAATTGGTTTACCCCAGGATGACCTTTTTTTTTTTTTTTTTTTTTTTTTTTTTGGGGGGGGGGTTTTTTTGTTTTTTTTTTGTGAGAGAGAACCATTTAGACTTGATGTGTTAAAATTAAATGTCCTCGTATACAAACTATACTTTTTTTAATCCTCGGACCATATACCATGACTATCACCTTTCAAACCATATGAAGCTTTTCAAATTTTGTTTTTTAAAACAACCCCCCTTTAATTACCCCCTTCCCCTATCTAAAATGCTCAGGTCCAAAGTGGCATCATCCGATTAGATTCAATTAGGTCATCTTGCCAGAAACCATCAAAATATATTGTGTGACTCTTCGCAAGGTCCACGCAAGTTCTTTTGGGCCAGCACCAGACTATACACGCAGTATTTTTTTTGTATTTTCGTCAAAGAATGATTCGGAGGTGAATTCCAGGACGACAATGAGGGAAAATAATGCCTTTCATAAAAATTTAAATTATACTTCCGGGATAGTGGGGGGGGGTGTAATTTTTTGTTCGCTTGATCTAAACCAAACACATCCAGCATTTTAAAAAAAAGTACAGAAATGTAAAGTATTTCCAGGGTTACGATATAAGAATCAAACAAAAACACAAGAATGAAAAGGCATGATAAAAGGGTAAAACTTTTTTGATCAAATTTATGGAAAACTACAAATGGCAAACAAAGACTAGTGTTGTAAATTGCTGTTACACTATTACAATGGTTCCTTAGTCCCGGGTAAGGGGGCGGGGGCGTAGGAAAAATGACACTTGAACACTCATTTAGTGGTTTCAGTATTACAAAAATCAGTAGAATATATTTAATAATTACAATGATATCGAATTTATGGTGTTTATACAAAGTCTACAAAAAAAAACAATGAAAAAGATATAAAATATATGTACATTTTTTTTTTTAAAAAGTTTCCCAACCTTTTTTGAGGTTGTAAAAGTTTGAGAGTCCTAAAAAGACAAAAGACAGAGGCCGGGTAGTATAGAGGGAAAACCGTGGGACAAATTTCAGAGACTCGAATCCGAGGAAAACTTTCATAATTATGTAGGATTCTAATTTTTAAAATTACCGGCAATGCCATAGAATATTTGTTTTAATTGGCCATGATTTACTGGGCATCAGCATCACTGTTGTAACTAATTAGCAACTGAGGAAAAAAAGGAGTATGAAATGAATGGCCCAGTCGATAAAAAAAAAACTTTGTCGTTCAATTTTGGCAAAATGGGCGCTTGAAATACGAGATGATTATGTAATATATTTTTTATTAATAAGACTTGACAATTCTATGAAAATACCCTCTGATCAACGTATTTTGACACGAACGACGAATTTTAATATACCCCAAAAATAAAAATTGACAAAATAAAATTCTTGGGTCTCTCACTCATCTTAGTTAGTAGGGTATATTTTGTAATCTTTCACATCATCACCATGTAGTCCAATCATTACCGGGTAGAGATGTACGTCTCTGCCTGTATCGTCTGTATGATCCTCCACTTTATCTTCGTTAACTGTACCTGACCATATCCACTTTTCCATCATCAAGTTGCTCTCTGGCAGACTGTAGCCATCATCGTAATTGTTTTCAGCGATATCCTGAGGGTCATTGGACGGATCAAGCTGGGTGACATAAACGCCATCTCCACACACAGCGTCATCGCCAGCCCCATCTTCTGTGGATTGATATATCACCCAAAAAAACCACTGTCCGCGATTTTCTCGGCGGAATCCTTGTCCGTATAGTGAAAGTAAGTTTTATAACCATCTGAAAATTTTAAGAACATACATATTTGAAGATTTTGTGGCTTTTGTGGAAATTAACCGTATGGTTTATTTCTCAGCTTAAATTATTATCATTATTATTAGTCCAGCGGCAGAACTCACAGGCCCTTGAATATGAATTGAGTCTGCACAGAAATGTTTGATGGTTTCTAGGCAACATTGACCTGCTGATTCCAAATGTTGCAGCTTTGTCATCCTTGAGCACTTTGAGAAATTAACAGGGGCAAAATTATTAAATGTTTCATAACTTTCATACGGTTAGAAGGTCTGTAGACGTCTTCATTTGGTCCCAAGGATGAAAAAACGTATAGTTAGCATTATCTACGACAATTACTTTTAGCACTGTAGGCTTAAAATGATTCAAGGTCATCCCGGGGGAAATTTTTAGAATGCACAGAATCTTCTAAAAATGGGTTCAAATTCTTCATGCTGTTGAATGGTAGTTTAAAATAAATGTTATGTATTTTGTTTGACATTTAGGGTATCATTATGGGTAAATATTGATAGGACTGATAAATGAACTTTCGTTCTCCACGGTCACGGAATTGCTCTATATAGATGACCCAACAACTTGCAAAAACATAACCTTTCGCTAATTGACCAAACTGTTATAAAAATCAGGTGCAGGAAAAAGTTGTACGTACATTTATAAATAAAATAAGGAGAAACACATGCCTTTGAACAAATTGATTGCTTCTGTGAAAAAAAAAATAATAAGATTTGACTCTGAGAATAGAGGTCTTCCACCTTTCGGATTAGCGGCCATCTTGCCGGGAATAGTAAAGTCCATTCAAAATTTCTGGAGCTTTTCTTAAACTAAAAACGACATGCATGTTGGATATATATGCATAAAAGTATGGGTCACACTTTGAATAGCACAAGTACTTTGAGGTCGGGTATGAAATTGATCTGAATGAGGAATACTACGGGAACTAACACCTTTTGTTGTAGGTTATGCATGAGTGAGGTGAAAGACCTCTATAGTTATTTAGGGTGTATCTATAAACTGAAACAGATTTTGTACCTGAATCCGACATAGCTGTGGCCTTTGAAATCAGTAACAATTAGCTTGCTTGACCGTAAACTTGATGGTTGGTAGAACCTGAAAAACAAGCAAAAGCAATACCTTGAACAACCGGTAACACTAAAACGCCGCGGTTGGAGCACTGACCGAAACTGTGCTGACTATTACTCCATTTTCCTATCTCCGTGCAGTGACGTGAGCGCGAGATTTGATGGCCGCACCAGTAAACCGCTCAAGCTGTTGTTGTTTTTTTTTTCTTTTTTTTATTCCCTGTACTTAGGGCCTGGCGGTAAAGAGAAGACATACAAAATGCACCGCCAGACCCCCTGCACAAACCTTGATTATAAGAAAATCTACATCAATGGGAAAGCAACACATGCACACGAAGACAAGAGAAAGACAACAACCACAAACTCCCACACAAACAAAGACACACACACCAACACAAACTCTCTCTCCCACACAAACACACGCACCCAAGAGAGCACATACTGTGATTTTGTAAAAAGAGCGCAAAAGATTTTACAGGAGAAAAAGAAAGGGGGAAAAGTAAGACAGCTTTAGCCTAACAACAAAAGGATATAAAAAATAAATGTAAGTACATAAATGAATGACTAAATAAGTAAATAAATAAAGATACAAAACCCTTAAAAATAAAAGTGTGGAGTTTTTAATAGAAATTCAGATTTTTTTTATAATGCTGATTAGCTTATGATTTTGCCTGGCAATAATGTATTCGGAGCGGATCTTTGCCTTCAAAAAAGCCAAAAGAGCACGAAAGTTTGGAATTTGATTCTGAAATTTTGCATCTGTAAATAAAAAAATTTGTGTACACAAAAAAAAAGAAATGATACCAATGTGGTGGGGACTATCCTGATCGAGCCCGAAAATACGTTCAAAAAGAGAAACATCAAGAGAGGCGTACCGCTTTGATATGAATTAATTAATATTATCCCACACCACGTGGACAAAAGGGGCACTGCCACAAAGGAAATGGAACTAGAGTTTCGGGAACTTGGTGACAGAAAGCACACAGAGGGGAATCAGACCTGTTAATTTTATATAAAAGCTATTTGTGGCAATGGTACGATGAAAGACTTTTGAAAAATAAATGATCTAAGCTGGGTTTCAATGTTACTTTTGAAAATTTGTTGTGAAGCTTCAACCCAGTACGGATTTCTCTTCCAAAATCAAAAAAAAAAAACTATTCCATTTCTCTTCAGCAGCAACAGCAGTATTTTTTTCTCTAACAATTGCATAAACATATCTAGGAATCATCTCAATTGAACTAAATTGTAACCCATTATGTCAAAAGGGGTCCCGAGCGTTTTGACTGATTAATCCAGTCAAAAGGGATAGCTTTAGCAAGGAAATTATATTTTCTCAGGTCGTAAATAGAAATATCATAAAACAGCACCAATTCAAAAAAAATGCTCTCAACCTGTCCCCATCTAACAAATCCCGAAGAAGATGAATGCCCTTTTCAGCCAAGATGGATAGTAAAAGAATCTTTTACTTTCAAGCTGTTGTTTGAAAGCGACGGCGTTTTACACGTGGCACAAAAGGAGGGCATTATCTTGACGCGTGCGTAAAAGCTGCATCAAAGTTATGACATACTGGCACGGGGGGAGGAAAGGAGACTATATCAGTGGGACGTCCGTGCGTATCGGCGGACACCCCTAAGAGTTTCAAAATTCGGAAAAAACAAGGGTTTTACGAAATAATTGCGTTTGGGTGGTTTTAAGTATATGAATGAGTTAATCATGAAATGTTTTGGGCCCCCCATGATTTTACCCCGCCGCAAACCGCGAAAGCCGAGAACCGCGCAATTCTAGTTTATAGAATACTTTTATGTTCATGACAAACCTCAATTCAATATTCGCTTTCCAGTACACATTTGGCGCGCAAAGTTGATAGAAACAGTTTGAAATGCAAATGTTTTAAGAAAATTCGATCGAGTATATAACACAGTAACCGTTTGCACATATATCCTACACACAGGGCCGTACGCAGGATTTATTTTTTTGGGGGGGTGCGGAACTTTGAAAAAGTGGACCTTTTTTCGAAAAAGTGGACTTTTTTGGGGGAAAATGGACCTAACCCCCTTTGAAATGGTCCTTTTTCGGATTTTTTGAACATTTGATCACCGAAAAGTGGACTTTCTTGTCAAAATTTGTCTTAATTTGGGCCTTTTTATCGACAAATTCAGCAAAATGTGGACCTTTTGATCAATTCCCCCTTTGTGGAATGCGTACGGGCCTGCCTACACAAATCAAAGGGGAAATTTGGAGAAAAAAAAAACTGTCGCGAAAAGATAATGTTTTGCAAGCTTGGCGCGTGCGGGACGGAGTTACCCATTCCTGCAAGCAGTGCTGAACCCTCTCATATTCGCGTTCCAATACACATTTCCTCTCCTACAAAATTGATGAGCGCTTGAATTTCCAATATTTTAAACAAATTTGACGGAGTTAAATATATACATTTTGAAATTCCAATGTGGTTCAAAATAAATAATGCTCAGAACCTAAATATGGGTAACCCTCTGAAAAAGTAAAATCTTGAAGGGCCATGGCCCGATCGCTAATAGCTTCGTCCCCGAAACCCCAAATTTTACCGGAAGTGGTCAAAATTTTGGTATCTGAAAAATGGTACTATTTTTCTCATTTACCCTGTGAAATCTTAGGTCTAAAGGATGTTGATTTGGAAGTTATGAGCGAAATTGTGCTCCATTTTGGTCGACCAATAGCTATCAATATTAATTTTACAGAGTGCTCTGCAATGCTCTATGGACTTACAAAACGTATATCGAGGCGAAACCTTACAGAAGGGGTTTTTGGTATCTGAAAAATGGTACTATTTTTCTCATTTACCCTGTGAAATCTTATAGGTCTAAGGATGTTTGGTTTGGAAGTTATGAGCGAAATTGTGCTCCATTTTGGTCGACCAATAGCTATCAATATTAATTTTACAGAGTGCTCTGCAATGCTCTATGGACTTACAAAACGTATATCGAGGCGAAACCTTACAGAAGGGGTTTTGAGGACATTTTCAGGCCATATCAAAATGAAAACTATACCTAATCGGGCCATCCCATGGCCAAGGATTTATGAAATATGCATTGCCCTATAACATGATAACACAACAGCGGGTATCAGACTGCATGTACACATTGTAGTGGCACACGCAGTTATATTCAACTTTGGCCTATCGCCTATGTTACTTGGGATATTTAGACAGGCTGTATTATGGGCGGGGGGGGGGGAGGGCCCAGTCGAATATATGATTATGACCACCTTTTTTTGACGTATCAAATACAAATGACCCCCCCTTGCCCCCATCTGAGACCCAATGACCCCCTTCCCCCCTTTATGTAGCATAATGCCACAGTTGTCAAAGTCCAGTACCCAATGCCCCCCCCCCCCGTAGTCAACTTTCACTTTTCAACATAAATGTTGTTTAGCATGACAGAACCAGTGGCATTGATCCCCATAATTCCATTTATTTGGCTTCCCAGTACCCAATGAGCCCACTTTAAAACAAAATGTTGTTACCAGTACCGAACGACCCCATTTTTTCAAAAGACATCCAGTACCGATAGCTCCTTTCAGATACCGGTTTACACTTCCCGTCACTTTTCAAGTGAGTGCCCCCGGGATAATGGGATATTGGACTCGATGACAAAATTGGCAATATTGCAAACTTTCCAATAAAACAACACGGAGATAGCAGAATGATCTTTGTAGACCAACGATTTTCACGATAATTGATGACTATTGATCACTAATTTGCATGATTGATGACCATTGATTTATGGTCACGTGATCAAGTCTGTCTTTTGTAGTATAGATAATGAATAAAGCACGGGCTAAAGGGGTAGGTGCGAAGTTTATAATGTACTAAACTTATTTATGTCTTTATTTTTTTTAATTGAAATTTTAAAAAATATAAAATTTGTTTTTTCTAGATATTTTTAATTTGAATTTTTTCTCTCTCCACCTCTCTCTCTCGCTGAAATAAATTTCACATTCTCCCTCCTTTCAAAAAAATCACGTTCCCCATATTCTCCCACACACCCCGCGTAGATAATGGTCGCTCCTAAAAGGGTGTATTCAGGGTAGACGTTTCATATAGAAGTCCCATGGATGCAAATGAGGTATTACAATTGATTCCGTCATGCGCTGTATAGAGCAGTAGCGCTTGACGGAATGAATTGCAATACCTCTTTTGCATCCATGGGACTTCTATATCAAACGTCCTTCCAGTGTTACGATACTCGTGGGGCAAAGCTTTCATTCCATGATTTATTCCATGCATGTCAACCTCCAATGATGGAATGGAGACGACCTGCTTTGACTAGAAGATTCAGTAGCTTATAGATAAATGTCATGTCACATACAGAAATTCATGAACGCCCCTCTTATTGCGTAGGAGTAATAAACCTGCCGAGCGAGGGGAATTATGTCGAAACACAAGGCGATATAACTCGCTCATGAAATATCTCCTTATATTTAGCATTTTAGCGCCATGGAAATTCCCACAATATGCAAGACACTGAACTTGGAAAATCCCTAATAACGAATTACTCTTAGCCTTTATTTTTTCAATACTGAAACAAATTCTGGATATTAATACAATATTATTGATAGGAACAAGTCATAAGTCATATTCTTAGTAAAAACATTTATAATATTTTGGAGAAAGGTTTAAGATTTCTTTTGATCTTTTATATAGTTGATGAATTGTTGAAAATATTTTAAAACATGCATATAATGTCCAAAAAGTAAAGTTCCCAATACAATTCCGGGACTTGAAATTTTCTAAACTTTGGTATTGAAGTTTACAACATTCCAGAGAATTTTCCACCCCTTTGCAACCTAATTCAAATAGGGCTAAGTTTTTATTACACCTCATGAATATTCATGAACATAAACATAATCATGCTATTTCATTGGCTGATTCCTATTACACGTGCTATTTCCCTAGGGAAATAGTACGGAAATAGATTGAACTGTTTCCCTACAACCTCGTCCCCAGAGTACAGTAACAGTGAGGTGTAATAAAACAAATACTACAATGGTTTGTTTACATTCTGAAGAAAAATAATAATTTTCAAGAGTAACTAAAACGGCTGATTTTCATAGAATTCACTTCAAGTTTTGTCTGCGCCATTGGGCCATGTAATACAGGGTGAGTCAAAAAAAACTTGACCCTGATTGTGTCCGCCATTTTGAATTTTCAAGTAACATATATCTAACATATGTGATATCAACTAAAAGCTTAGTAATTATCTTTAATTTGCTGCAAAAATCATTCACATCGGTTAGGTATAGACGAGCTACAGTGGTTTGAATCAAGCAGTCGGTTTTCTACACTGTCCACGGAATCACATTTGCTTAGTCGGGCGCCGTGCATTCAAATAGGAATCCGTGGATAGGGTGAAAACCGGACTACTTGATTCAAAAGACTGTAGCTTGGTCTATACTTAACCGATTGGAATTATCTTTGCAGCAAATTAAAGATAATGAAATAGGCTTTCCGATGATATCACATACGTTATATATATATTATTTAAAAACTCAAAATGGCGGACACGATCCGGGTCAAGTTTTTTTTGACTCACCCTGTAATAAAAACGTGTCCATCTCTCGCAGAACAGTGCCCTCGCAGTTTTGTACACCGTTTTCCGAGCTGAGTTGCACCCTCCAAAAATGACGGGCAAAACATTAAAAAACAGATTTTAATATCAGGAACAAAAAAACTTGTATTACCTATCCTACCTATGTCAGAGTGGTTGTCAGCGTAAATCCTTGGGCTGAATAGCTGTCAATGGAGAAATTGCAGAGATTGCAAGAATTCTGAGACAACAGCGCAGCTCTCAATTTCACTATTGAGCCGAAAAAATGGTATGTGAGAAGATGTATTTCTCTCCCACAACGTGACCGTGGTGTTTTCCCACAGTTATTTTTGGCTCTGAAAACGTAAATGCAAATCGAGCAGTTATCAGCATTTACAGCAAGCGTCACGTGCCGATGGCCGATCCAGATTGCTCCACAGAACTCTTGCTTATAGTCTATTTATAAATACTCAGGATTGCCCACCACTGTCTGTCCCACTGATCTTTGTCCGCACAGTGCATAGCAATAAAGTTCCCGCCCCCCCCGCCGTTAAAAAACGAGAGTCATCACCGATGCTTCAACCTAGCTTACAATTTATAGAACCGGGGTGGCGGCAGCTTAGAGGGAAAAAAGTCATGATTAACTCATGTAGGTAAAAAAATTAATGCAATTTATTTGCTTTAAAAACACTGTTTAAAATTCCTAATGTTGATATTTCTTGGTGGCCATCCCTGAAGCCAAACCTGATGTAGCACATACCCGTATTCTAAGTAGGTCGCATCATCTTGTATCTACAGCAAAAAGCAAAATACAACGTCGCGGTTCTCGACCGCTAAATCCCCCTTGCGGGAGCGGTTTACAAATTTTTAAATATCAGCGGCAACTACCTATTAATGCTATGCCACGACCATATTCTAATCAGATGATGGGCATGGCAGTCCGATCCCACCCCAGATTTACAATCACCATCCCTATGGGTCTCATCATGATATCGCTTTCACACGATGTTGTTGGACGCCGCCGACGCAGACTCCGCCGACGCCTTGACTGATATAACCCCCTTCGCTATTGTCAGCAGGGGGATAAAAAAATTTGTTTGAAACCCCACCTTACCCCTCTCACATAATCCCAAAGTACCCCCTTCCCCACATCCTATGACCCACCCCAACATCCCACCTACTCTTACCTATTCGCATCTCCTTTCCCATCCCACTATCTCCTCCCTCCCCAATAGCTCGCCTCCTTTCTTACACATCCTAACTCCCATTCCACCAACACCCTCAATTCCAACACCTCCTGTTCTCAGGGTCAACACCCTCATTGTTCCCCTACTCTTTCGCAAACCCTATCGACCCATTTCTTACCCCTGTCCGACTTATTCCAAAACCCTTCTTACCGATTCCCAACTCCCTCTTTATGTATTCATGTCTATGACCATAATTACTATGGAAGACATTCCATGATTGAGTTGGAAAGAATTTATTATTGGGCTACCCTATGAATTGGCAGCCTCAACAGAATAAAACTTCATAATGGATAGTGTGTGGCAGAATAATAATTCAATCCCGTTATTTTGATTTTTTGACACAAAGTAAAAGCTAACCTTACATTTAGTACTGTTGATTTAATAGGAACCTGGGGTCGGCCCCCAAACTTGTTTGTAATCCTATATGCATATGTCCACAATAAAACCCTTTTCCTTCCAGTTACAGCTTTGGACAATTAATCCACTCAGGCAAGATGATACAATGAATTCGGGAACGGACCCCTACACAGTGAACTGGTAGTGCTAGTGGTCTATTTCTAACAATGGAGCAACCAATGTTATCAACCGTCTCGCACCTTATGTGAACAAGACCATAATAACCAAATAGTTAATAATGAGTTGGGGGGTCAAAATTGGTGTGAGCAAAAAAGAAAAAAACAATTTAAGTCTCCTACCAACACTGTAAATTCCTAATAATCTGTTTCAGTACTAATAACGGTTATTTGAGGATTATGCAGTGAATTTTTCGTGTCACTTTACAAAAACATACATCATGGTTGTTGGACCATTGTGTTGTCTTGTCTCCCCTGGTTTGTGAAGGGGGCAAAGGTGACATGAGGTCACCAAGGTCACACTGGGTCACCCAAGGTGACATAGTCACCCAAGGTCACCTGAGGTCACTCAGGTCACTAGGTCCCACCAAGTCACATGAGGTCCCCAAGTTGACCTGTAGTCCACCAAGGTCACATTAGGTCACCAAGGTCATATAATGTCACCAAAGGTTCCCATGAGTCACCAGGGTCACATGGGTCACCAGGGTCACATAGGTCACCATGGTCACATGAGGTTCAACCATGGTCCCATGAGGCACCATAGTCCCTGAGTCCAACCATGGTCCCATGAGGTACATGGGTTTACCGGTCCAAGTACGACTGGATCATGAAGGTCAATGGGGTTATGATTCACATGGGTCCCCCACTCCCTTGATGTACCCCACCCCCCCCCTCCCGGTGCACCCATTCCCAACCCCCACCTGGCCCGCCCCCCCAACAACTCAACTTTTCCTCCCCCCTATCCAACAACCCACGCCTTCCCTATCCAACAACCCCCCTTCCCCTATCCAACAACACAACCCTTCCTCCCCCTATCCAACAACACAACCCTTCCCCCTATCCCACAACCCCCCTTCTCCCCTCCATATGATTTCCACACAAGATGTATCATGGCATTAGTACTAGTTTTTATACCACACACACAAGGATGTGACTCGGAATCCCTGGTAGTACACGCCCGCGATGTCCGAGCCCAGGTGTAGAAGTAACCATTGCCGGCGACTCATAGTCCGGGCACACTGGTGAATAGGGCACATCGATTCAGTTTGAACTCTTTAACGCACATATTTCACGCTTTTATTTCCGTATTCCGTCTATGGAGCCCCCCCCGGGGGGAAAAACGATTGGTCCCAACGACATATCTGCTTTCACACCGGCTTAAATCTCCACACTGATCCCCGGTTGTGTGAAAAAAAAAATTTAATGACAGGTGTATCTTTTGATTACTATTCTACTCACAATGCTCCTTCAGTCTTCATTGATTTCACTTTCCATAAATATTACGGATTTTACAGAAATGATCATGAGCACAAACCAATTTCACTGCATAGTAAAATATGCATCGCGATCGTTTGCCTACAAGTGCTTCGTAGATATTTTTGTACACATTCATGCCTATGGCATAAATTAATGCTTGTCCAATACGACGAGCGCTGTGCCGTAAAACCAAACACACGGAAGTTGCAAGAAGTTGAATCTTGATGCTGTTTACCACCAGATTGCGATGTCCTCCAACGATGGCGGCCAGCCTCAATATAGACTAAGCCATATACGACGTGTCCGTTCGATATAAACAGAAATAAACCTTACAGTGTTTTTGTTCTTCATCATTTTTGGACTAAGAAAATATTACTCGTGACACACAAAAAAAAATAGGAGTTTTGTAAACATATTTTGTTTTAAGGACTAACGGTTAATCCAAGACGAGTCTAACATTAGGATTCTTGAACGCTACCGCTAAAGCCCTCATTGCTTTTGACCCCAGTAACTTGACAGATACATTTTACTAAATTTCTGCTTGTGTTTAGAATGGATGCACCCGCACAGGTTAGGCCAAATAAAAAATCAAACATGTTTTCTCGTCCGGGTTTTTTTGAAAAAAAAGGAGGAGGGGGCCTTTTTATTTTATTTTTCCCAATATGGCCGCCCATTTACAAGATTTTCGTCCACTCCAGGTGTTAACCTTATCACAGGACGTCAACTAACGAGACATAATGTCCACACAAGAAACTGAACATATTACAATGTTTTAATATGTTAGCACCATGTTTTTAGCACATCTTAATGTTTTAGTTTTAAATACCTCCTCATAAAAAGTATCAAACTGAACACTATCTTTCATTGGACCAAGTTTTCGTATGCAAATTCCTAAAATCATAATCGTCGTCAACAGAATAACCTGAACGAATGACTCAATCTCTTGTTAATACCTCCCCCAGTCGCATTTAATTTAAAACCATCGTCAACGTACTATGTAATCATTGCATTGATGTGTGGCGCGATATCCAAGGTGCAAAATAAGGACCGTGGGGCAGTAAGTAAAGGTGACGGACCTGTGAACACAGGAACGGAATGCCCATTTCTCTTTCGATGCGATTGGGTCAGACTTCACCATATAGTGTTGCTGTAGTGTGATCGCCACACCTCATCTACAGCGAGTCCTGTTACCTTCCCACATTGAAAATAAGCCCGGTGCCCATTTATACAACCTGGTAGAGAGTATTAAGTGAGGTCAAGCTGCCTTACTCAAGGACGACACATTGACCCCCAGCGGGGCTCGAACCCACGAAACACATTGACCCCATCGGGGCTCGGGCAAGGCAGTTTTTGTAAAGGGCAAATCAAATGCCTTCAATTGCAGGCATGACAGGTATTCCACATTGTCAAAGGGTCAGGCAATTTGGTCAACATGGGCAGGGCATCAGGCATTTTTTTTTCAGTTCTTGATTCCATAAGCCGTCTGTCTGCATTGGAGGCACTTGAAGCTAATTGGACTGTTGGATCCAAACCGGAACAAAGCTCATATCGGGCATTAGGTGGTGGTCACCTAGGAGCTTTATTCCGAGTCAAGGATCTATCTATTCGGCCTTTTCATATTTTACTTAAGAGGAGACAAGAAATATATTGAGGTCAGTAAATCCGATATGGTTTGCATTTTCTTAAAGTTTCATGATAGTGATGCATTTTTGATGACTTCAGGGAGACTTCATCCACGTTTTCATTAACATTTTAACTTTACGCTTCAACTGGCAGTATGATAAAACACGATAATTTATGATGTTCAACTTAAAATAGCCTCATAATTTGAATTCCAGAGAGTTACATATAAAACGTGTAGAAATGAATTAATAAAAGCATCTGTTGATGAATACCTTTCCCCCTGCTTGAGTTGATGAGTAATACTGCCCCGCGATTGCGAATCACAAACAGTCTCTTACACAATATAAACTGGCACGTGAGGAATACTTAATAGGGCTATCCGTGGAAACACATAAATCAAATGCATGGTATCAGTGAAAGGTTGTCGGGAATAAAGTCGGTTTTTAATCGCTTGATGTTGATTCCGATTGTAAAGTTTCCTTGGCCAATTTTAGGGAAAAATCATCATTCACAAGGTGGGAGTTTTTTTAAAATTTCAGAACTTATTGGTCACAAATATCTAAGGACTTTCTAGCAAATATTTTTTTTTAAATCTATTTTCCTGTGTTTTTTAAAATTGCTCGAGATATTCTGAACCGTACTCATCATTTTTTTTTCACTTATGGGACTAAAAAAAAACGGACAAAATACGACTGGCTAAATCGTACAGTCCTGGTTGCTGGTCAATACAGAAGAGAGAATCTGCAAAAAAAACAACAACAAAAACAATGGCAGCGCCCATGGCATGACTAAAGTGTATAGATTCAGGGCGTTTGGAATATTTAACTGCTTTATCTGCATTAAAACCATTGGGGAGTCCATTTTTAAAAGATGTTATGTTTTCGAATGATATCAATGACTGAATCAAAGACTGGAAAAATGATTAGGAGGACTTATGCAGCAAGATTGCACTTTCGTGGAGGCCGCACACAAATTCGGCAGTCATCAGCCTTTGAAAACATTTCCTGATGGATTTTGGTTTTTTTATTTATATTTATTATTCATTTTTTTTTGAACATAAAAAATAAATCGAGGCGTCCTCAAAAAAGGAAGCGGTCGGGGACAGCAACATGTTTCGTTATTGACAACATCATGACCTGGAGTGGTTTGTACATGAACTACTATGACAACATGGCGTATCCAGGATTTTGAAAAATGTCAAAATTAACGGGGGCTGAAAGTCTGTAACTGGTCCAAAATAGCTCAAAATGGGCTGAGTTTGCAAGAATTTGCAGAAATTACCCGGGAGGGCGCGCCCCCCTCCTGGACGCGCCTAATGAATATAATTACGATCAATGACCAATCCAATCTGTAGTACTGGTTGAAGCGGCCCCCATCATCAATGCCACTCCCTGTTGTATTTGTTCTTTAAGGCTAAGTCTATAGCTCTTGCAACAGCTAAAATGTCAGACATTGTGTCAGAAGGAATACTATAGAATAGGACGAATAGCGACCATACCAAGAGATCTTCTCATCTTCTCTGGACCATAATCATTTTATTGTACGGTAGGCACTGTTGGTAATGGTAGCCATCTCTGAACATCACTGTGTTACCTCCCGTGTTGACTGTGTTCTTATTACACAAGGACAGCCTCAGCTCCGTGCATAACAAACGATATGACCGGCCAGGCAGAGCCAAGGGACATTAATTTTTTATCCACAGGTCCCGTGATGTTGTAATGGACTCTCCATGGGTGAAAACCGGGGGCCAAAATAAACAAAACAAACGAGATCACGTGGTGTAATATACAAAACGATTGGTCGCAACCCGCTCATGACTATACGGCGGTGGGGAGAGTAAGATCATGCATATTAATAGCTATCCTTATAGTGCCATAGCACTGGGAAATGTTTGATGTTCGTCGCCCGAAGCCCATCATATTGTCTGCAGTACCTTTCTGAGTTGTGACACAGACTACAACACCGTGGAATACGGCCGCCGTAATATTGTTCAAGGACGATCTGTCGACGTATTATTTTCGGTGATACCCTTGATAGACGGGAGCTTTCAAACACCATTCATATGATAGGCATAATCACCCACAAAGGAGCGTGAATCGATCGATGTTAATAGAACCAGAGAAGAAACACAGCGAGAATTCTGTGGCAAATGCCAGACTCGGCAGGGCCTAATCTACTGCCCGGCGCTAGTAGTCGTAACATCACGAATTTACCAATTTCCCTCCAATTTCCCTCCAATTCAAAAGATCCACAGCCCGAAACCACTCCAATCGGCCAAACACGCCCCCGATTTCGGATATGCTCTATCAGGCTTGTTCCATATCCATCCCTACCCCTACCAAAATTTCATCGATCATCGCCGTACGATCAAAAATGAACCCCTTGATAGTTGTCACACATACGAAATCGAGATTGCCCATCATGACTAACCACCCTCGCTGCGCTAGAAAAGCGCGAGGGTGAAAACTCTGATGTTTTCTCGGATTTTTGTTCACGATCCTCAGTGAATTTTCGAAATAGTGGCCAAGTATAAAAAGGGATTTATTTTTTTCGAGTAAATAACATAACGTACCATTTCCTTCTGTATACTAAAACAAAGCTAAACAATACTTCTTATTCGAGGCATATTCTGGGAAGGGGATTTATTCCCCGGATTTATAAGCTTTTAATTAAAGCCTATTAGCACTGTTTGAAGAATTTTGAGATTTTTACACTTTGCATTGGTATTAGTAACCATATCTGGTAGCTTCGCAACTGTTTGTGTCTCACAAACGAAGGAATTTTATATTATTTATATTATCAGGATCGATAATCATTCAAAACGCTGCTGGAAACGAAATTCCAAGGTGACATAAGCCGGGAAATAGGCGGCGGTTACGTGTCTAAGCTCATCCATTAGTTGTTTTCAAAGTTCGGGCAAGTCAAGTCTAGAGTTATTTTTCTGGGGCCTATTTCATCATGGACGTACATCACGTAGCATTTCCATCTCTGCCGGTGGGATCAAATGCTTATTACAAATCGCTTATTTTTATTTATAAATCGCATTTTTAGCATTCCTGCGTTCGCAGGTAATTCCTCCCTAGACAATCACCAACGTAACTGTGGCGCAAAATATCAAATTTGAAGATTGGGGGCGCTCTTCAAAAAAAATGTGCTAATATTGCTTTAAGATAATTATGTGGTGGTGGTGGTGGTGGTGGGGGGGGGCAGCAGGACACGACCTGTTCGATTTGGGATTTCCAAACTGTAATGTAAAGAATTCTTAAAGGGGCATTTCGTGATTTTTCTACGGCAGCCTCGGTCCCAGTTACATTACAAAATCAATGAATAATGCATTAAAACTGGTGATTCAGCCACTGTTAGCGTACAAAAATGAAAAATGGTAAACATCACATGTAACTTAAAGGTGCTTGTTCCGATTTATGTCTATTGTGTTCTCTACTTGATATAAGAGCCTGGCACTTGCACTTACACCCCATCAAGTACCGTGGGAAACAAATTTGCGGTTATAATGGTAGAAGCAATAATGCATAGTACAAAGCCCTGTTCAATACCGTGCTAATATTGATGGTTAACCATTAAAACGGTGTTTTTTTATCATATGAGGGCACACTCAATTTCAAAACAAATCGCGTTTTTTGCATATACATAATGCTTGTCCATATATTAATCACTAAGCTCAAATCGTAGTCATTTCTATTATATAGAAAATCACAACTTTGTTATAAAATTTTTGTTGTACACATTATCTATGGCACTGTTACTATGCATAAATGTTTACTGCATGAAACCGAAAGATCCGATTCATCTCTAACTTAAATTTAATTCACTGTTGATGTTAGGCATGTCCTACCCCCCCCCCCCCGGCTGTGGGGAAAATAGGCTAAAATAGAAAATAGATGTATGCAAGAAATTGGGACCATATGCCAATTTGCCTTTTTCAACGAGAGTCTCACTATATCGGCTAGAAAAGTTTCGAGACGGATCTAAATGTGTTGTTGACTCTCCTCCTGGAACTGGAAGTGGGTCAAATTCGTTTATTTTTAAGGCTCATGGCATTTTTCTGATGGGTTGTTCATCGAGTAATACACCGAGAAATTTTCTATACTTTACTCTTTCAAGATGAATGTTATCCAAAATTATTTTATATTCACTGTCGTTATAAGTAGATTTATTCCTCAGTAATGTTCGTAGCCCCCCTCTAGTGATACTCAAGTTTCGTCGGGGGAGGAATGAATGAGTCGCTGAATACCGGGGGGGGGGGATCTTGGAAGTGACGCGTATGTAAGGCTGTTAAGACCCCCCTTTTCAGCATCGTTGTCACCCAAAGACCCCTTAATTTTTTGAAAATGTTACCACTGTCACCCAAAGACCCCTATTTTGGGGAAAAAGTTTGAAAATCTTCACCCAAAGACCTCTATTTTTTAGAAATAAAAAATAGAGGATTGCCGGGCTCCTGTGGAGCTCTATGAAAAAAATCCCTAAATCGGCATTAATATGCCTGATTGATTCCTTGAAAACCGCTTGATGAATTCATTCAATTTTTACCATACGGCAAAAAGACATCATTTAAAGCAACTTTTTTGTTCTGCGAACTTTTAGTTCGTAGAAGAAATTTTGGAGAAAAATGAATTTGAAAATTCAATTTTCGCGCCATTTCAAAAATCCCTAGACTGCTGAGAACGTTAGTTATTTATGGGGTCCTACCACGCCTATTGACTCCACGAGGTCCGAGCACGAACGTATACAAACGTACACGAGACTACGGCGCTCACGCAACACAACGTATACCCGACGTAGTGACAGGATCTGGCTCATATCGCACCACATTTTGCTCAAATTTCCTTTCCAAGACCTGATTTGTCATAGTTGATCGCATATTTTTTAGTGAAGTTAACGTAAGATTCGTTTAATGGGTGTGGCATTTTGCAGTAAACCGTTTTCGCACAGTTATGATAGAAAAATTATCGTATCATGAGCCTTTAACACCATAGAATCTATATACATGTTTACTGGCATTTATATAGAGTGCTAATTTTTCGAGGGATGCCAAATAAATTCGACCTCCCCCCTGGTAGGGCCTATAAATTTCTGTCCGTTTGGGGACAGAAAATAAGAAATTGTGAATTTCTTACAGATGCGAACGAATTTGAAAGTGAGATTGGGTTCACAATTCACATGCATTACTATAAGGCTAACGGTTCATATATATAAAATCTCCAACTTTTTTTTGGGGGGGGGGGGTAAGTCGGGGACGAGTGGATTAAGGCCGACATGCCCCTTTAAGGCTTAAAGTGACAGGAGGAATTTCTTGGAGAACGATTTCTCTCAAATTTCACTGGTTGTGGTTGTAGACTCACAAGGCCACCGAATTGTTCCATGGGGTGGATATTGATTTGAGGTTCAATTAATCCTTGGCCATATGGAGATTAGGCCTTTGTTGCCATTACAAAACCGACTTTTTTGACTCATGAACTGTTAAATTTTACACAACTCTATATGTGTTATCGTAGCCTACATGATTATATAGAGAAGCAACTGCCAGATATAAGTAATCCAATGAACACATAAAAATCATGTAATTAATTTCAATGAATATGCTTCTGTATTTTACAATTTAATAACAGTGACCAGTGGTCAAAAGTTCAATTGATCTATACAGCGCTCATTCAAATCACTGATCTCTATACAATGGATTGGAAACCCTGGGCTCGTATTGAAGCCTGATAGTCATATTTGGTCATCCAAAAAGAGCCAAGCAGGTGGAAGAGCCGGTGTGAAAGCAGATATAGTCCGGTGGGAGGCCAATAGTCCGGGGTCCTAGACGTTAACGGATAAAGCGTGAAACTAATGTTGCGAAAGAGTCAACTGGAATCGATTGCCCTACTTGTTCACCATTGTTCCCCGGACGATGAGTACGCCGGACAATGGTTACTTCTACACCGGTCATTTATAATAACAAAATTGTTCCCATTGAAATGTGGTAAGCTACATAACAGACTACAGAATCAAGCCACTGTCAGTGTAGCTCATTGTATTTGCGCGTAGGGGATGGCATTGTCCTCTAAAACGTTCACGAAACTCGGGATACAACTTCCTTTAATCAGGTGTCTCTTGAATTGTATTGTGTTCGGTAGACCAATATGCCCGTCCGTTGCTCCATTCATCTAATATCCATACTGTTGTGTAGCCCAACCATTGTATAGAATCAGTGATTCAAATCCACAATCTTCAAACTTCAACGTTTTTATGACCATGCTCTTAAGCCCTTTTCAAGGTGGTAATTGGGTGTTGAATGGGATGGTGAATAATCAATACTAACAGAGCAGCAAGTAAATGTTAGTGTCCACTTTTCAGAAACTAAATTTACACACAAAATATAACCTTAAAGTCGACAGTGTACAGAAACAGTCGACATAAAAGAGTGGTACTGCAGAAAGATGAAATTTTGAAGTTTAATATGGAAGGCTTTTCAAGAAAAACGGAAGGCTAACAACTTCAGAAGAAATAAGTGAAATTCGATCGGATTCGGGGTCATTTGAGGTCAGAAGCAATGAGACAAAAAAATCTGTGGAGGTGTGTCTTATGTTGCAAATGCAGTGTGAATTGCATTGTACAAAGTTACTTCACATATCGGCTTACTGGAAACTGACGAATTCAGTTCTTATAATGATTTATTAATGATACTAGTGATACTCAAGTTTCGTCGGGGGATTTTTTTTTTTTTTTTTTTTGGGGGGGGGGGGGGGGGGGGAATCTTGGAAGTGACGCGTATGTAAGGCTGTTAAGACCCCCCTTTTCAGCATCGTTGTCACCCAAAGACCCCTTAATTTTTTGAAAATGTTACCACTGTCACCCAAAGACCCCTATTTTGAGGAAAAAGTTTGAAAATCTTCACCCAAAGACCTCTATTTTTTAGAAAACTTTGCTAAAATCTCACCCAAAGACCGGCATTTTTGGGAAAATTTTGAAAATTTGCCACTCGAAAGACAACTATTTTGGGGCAATTTTGCTGTCTCTCACCCAAAGACCCCTATTTTTTCAGTTCTCTGTCACCGAATGCCCCTGGGTTTGGAAGCGCGAGCCTTACACCCATATCCATTTCATATGCGAGTGCCCCCCCGGGCTGGATACCTGCAATTTGAAGTTGAGTTTAGGGCCCCGCTATAGGGCCTCGCTGCATGCTCTCTTCTTAACCATCCTCTGAGTTCACGCGGTACAGGAAGTCTACCCTTGCGGTTCGATGTTATGAGCAAATGCTTGCATCACGGGTTCCCATAGGCTACTGTACTGAAGGGCCCGGGGGGGGGGGGGGAAGGACGCCCGATGTTCGATACTAGAGTTGGGATTTTGGAGATTGCCGGGCTCCTGTGGAGCTCTATGAAAAAATCCCTAAATCGGCATTAATATGCCTGATTGATTCCTCCAAAACCGCTTGATGAATTCATTCAATTTTTACCATACGGCAAAAAGACATCATTTAAAGCAACTTTTTTGTTCTGCGAACTTTTAGTTCGTAGAAGAAATTTGGAGAAAAATGAATTTGAAAATTCAATTTTCGCGCCATTTCAAAAATCCCTAGACTGCTGAGAACGTTAGTTATTCAAATTTAGTCTCATTCTTATGTATATGGGGTCCTACCACGCCTATTGACTCCACGAGGTCCGAGCACGAACGTATACAAACGTACACGAGACTACGGCGCTCATGCAACACAACGTATACCCGACGTAGTGACAGGATCTGGCTCATATCGCACCACATTTTGCTCAAATTTCCTTTCCAAGACCTGATTTGTCATAGTTGATCGCATATTTTCTAGTGAAGTTAACGTATAAGATTCGTTAATGTGTGGATTGGCCTGTTGCAGTAAACGTTTTAGCACAGTTTCTGATAAAAATAATCGTATCATGAGCCTTTAATTAACACCATAGAATCATATACTTTTACTGGGCATTTATAGAGAAGTAGCTATTTCCGAGGGATGCCAATAATCCGACCTCCCCCTGAGTATGGCCTTAATTCTGTCCGTTTACGGACAAAAATAAATAATTGTGAATTCCTTACAATTACGCGATTTGAAAGTAGATTGGGTTCCCATTCACATGCATTACTATAAAGGCTAACGGTTTCAGATTCTTAAATCTCATTTTTTTTTTGGGGGGGGGTAAGTCGGGCGAGTGGATTACGAAATGCCCTTTAAGATGCTTAGTGACGGAGAGTTTCTTTGAGGATCGAATTTCTTCACATTTCACTGGATTGGTTTGTAGACCACAAGGCCACCGATATTTTTCCATGGTGGATCTTGTGTGAGGTTTCCATTAAGCCAGGCCATGTGGAATTAGGCCTTGTTGCCATTACAAAACGTACTTTTTGACTATGAAATGTGAATTTTAACACTTAATATTTGTTCTCAGTATCCTTACATGATTATCATAAGAACAAATGCCAATATGAAGTAATCAGAAACATACAAAATCTTGTATTACTTTCAATGAAATGCTGTATGTTTTAAAAATTTATACAGTGACCATAGGTCAAAAGTCAATTATCTTACAAGCGCTCATTTCAAATCACTGATCCTCATACAAGGATTGGAACCTCTGGGCTGCCGTAATGAAGCACTGTAGCGCATATTGGGTCATCCAAAAAGACCCAAGACATTTGGAAGAGCCGTCATTTATACAAAATTGTTACCCAATTGAATGTGGAATAAAGCGACAATAAACAGACCTCCAGACGTCAATCCAACTTCAGTGAGCTCATTGTATGTGCGCGTTGGGATGGCAATCTCTAAACGTGCAACCCTGGATAACAACTTCTGTTAACAATGTGTCTCTGGAATGTGTAGTGGGTGTTCGGTGACGCGATATTCCTGTCCCGCTTGATTGCCATTCCTCTATATAACAATTACTGTTTGTGTATAGCCATCCTTTGTTGAGATCAGTGATTCAAATGCCCAACTTCAAACTTTTTAAAAAAAAAGACCGATGCTCTATTTTATCCCTTTTCCAAAGTGTAACTTGGGTGTTGAAATTGTAGGGTGACTAATCAATACTACCAGACTGCAGTATGTTTAGGTAAACTTTTCAGATACGAATTTTACACAACAATATCCCCTTAAGTCGACCATTGTACAGAAAAATCGAACATAAAGAAGTGGGTAACTCTGCCAGAAAAGCTAAAGTTGAAAAGTTTAAAGGAAGGCTTTTCAAGAAAAACAGAAGTCCTACCACTTCAAAGGAAAGAAGTGAAATTCGGGGTCCATTTGGGTTCAGAAAGCAATGAACAAGCATCTGTGGCGGTTTGTCTTATGTTGTCAAAATGCCGTGTGATTGCATTGGTAACAAGGTTCTTCACATAATCGGCTTATTGGAAACTGATGGATTCAGTTTCTTCTATGTTTATTAAGGATCCAGACTAATGTCATGGTTGGCCGGGATCAAGGAACTCAAATACGCTTTCTGCTAGTCTCTTGTACAATGTTGCCATGCCAATAAAACTTAGTGTGTTATTTTGGGATGTAATAGAATGCATTCTGTGATAAGAATACTATTTGTAGGTGGCCACAGGTCAGTTGTGGTAACGCTTTATTCCGTTACGTCTATGGAGCCCCGACTAGTCCCCGCCGAACTATAGCTGCTTTCACCAACGTGTTGAAAGCAGATATAGTCCTGTAGGAAGCCATAGTCCGGGGCTCCATATACGATAACTGAATAAAGCCGTGACACTATGTTGCGTAAAAGATCACCTGACTCAATGCCCTATTGTTTTCCCATGTGTTCCCGCTATAGAGTACGCCGGACAATGGTTACTTCTACAACAACCGTTACCAACGGGCCGCCCCCCACAGCCGCCCCACTAATAAACGCTCCATTGAAATACACGTAAATAAACCATCACTTGGCCCTCTATGGCACCCCCGCGTGACAATATTTGGAATGGTTTGAAGCTATTTCGCTATAGAGCAACCTGAAACTGTCAAAAAAATTGCCAATTTTTTGACACATTCTCGTTCAGAATTTAATAAAAAGGCATATGAACAGCGCCAACACACTGTTTTGAGCCGCCGTGTACGCCTCATAGCCACTTTCCGACCAGGGCCGTAAGTCGAGGGCCACTTTCTACACAAATCGAATTTCAAAGATTTGTTATAAGCTCATCGATATCAAGCTGTCCTCTTTTCACTTTTATTCTAATATACCACCCGCACTTGAAACCGTCCACAAAGAACTTGCACAATAGTCTCACGCACGTTTTGTTATTTTTCCGGAACTACCCTCCTCATTCCCCCAATTTGGATTTAGGGTTGTGCGCCCTTTGAACCACGTCCACCCTTGTTTTTGATTTTTTCTGTACCTTTTTTTACAAATATGGCCTTTTTTAAGAAAAGTGGGTCATTGTTGCTTCCCCCACGCCACATGAAACGGCAGTTACGGCTCTCCAGTAGATATTATGCTAAAATATCCAATTTGCCGTGCATTTTGGCTCCATGGCCGCCGCGGTTACTCAAAGAAATACACTGTTTAAAAAGCACTTTTGTTTTTTGTGAACCAGTATGAATTTGTGCGATTCAACACCCTTTGAATTTCTTCGAGTAATGTAAATACGACTTGAACTCACATCACCTCATTGTGGAGATCGTATTTTGACGGGACAAACCCCCCCCCCGCATCGGCTGGTACTATAACGTATGTATTACAGTGATTACCCGTGATTAAGGGTAGGTGTGGAAAATAGTATTTTCCGGCATCTTTGGCCTGGTACTTTTTCTACTTTTTTCTCTTAACATATATCTATAAATGTCAATTACAACCGACAATGTATTTTCCTTCTTCTAGTAAATACCTCTTGTGATTAGTGTGGTGTAGTACATTACAATGATAAGGTTTGTGACGACAGGCAGCGCTTTTTGGTCAAAAGGAAGGGAAACGTTTTGACATCCCCCTTACCTTAAACAGAAACAAATGACTGGACGAGATAAATGTAGCTAGTCAATTAAGTCTTTTTAGTCTAAACCCCACCACTAACGGCCTTCATTTAATCTTGTACCAGTTTTGATTTCGCGAAGTTCATAATCCGTATCTCAATCAGATTTGCGCCGAGTGGCATCCATTCGAAAACCCGGCAGTAAATCGACGACCATTTTCATGGCCCCATTGTGCTTCGACGGATTTCTTTTGTAATTAAATCGTTCACAATTGATTTTTAAAAAGCGATTGGGATCAATAAGATGTCCCTAATGTAAATCTTATACAAATTTAAAAATTTTATTAATTTTGCAAAATTAATTAGGTATACAATATATAGTGAAAATTGACAGCCCAAATATGGCTCAAGGGCGCACACCACTAAATAAATAAACGCTCCATTGAATACACTTAATCTCCCACCATTGCGGCCCTCTGATTTGCACCACCGCGTGACATATTTTTGAATGTTTTTGAATCTTTTCGCGCTAGAGCACAACTGAAAACCTTTCAAAAAAATTCCCATTTTTGATACATTCTAGTTAAGATTTTAAGAACAAGGCATATGAACATCGCCACCACTGTTTTTGAGCGAACGTGTACGCCTCATAGCCACTTTTCGCCGCCCAAGGCCAGGAGTCGAGGCCTACTTTTCTACCAAACGAACTTTCAAAGATTTTGTGATATCTCATCGATGATCAAGCTGTAACTCTTTCTTTCACTTTTATTATACTCGTACCACCCCACTGGAACCGGTCCCCCACAGGACATATGCAAATTCTCACGCACTTTTGGGTCATTTTAACCGGAACTCCTACCATTTCCCCCCAATGTGATCAGGGAGGGCGGCCCAAGAAATCACAATTTCAGACGTCGCCATGGTTTTAACACGTAAACGCGATAAATCTTGACGAAAATTCGATTTTTTATATGTTGCACAAGGTCATGAATATTTTCTTAGTCCAAAACTGTTGGAGTGGAAGAACAACTCCGCTGTAAGGTTTTTTCTGATTATTTTGTGTATTATAACGAACATAGGACGAGGGTCGTTTTAGGTCATCGAACACCCTGACCAGACCCACACAAAGCACCCCTTGGTTTGTGGGTTTGCACTCCGATTGCTGTAATTTCTTTTGACATTTTTTGTGAATTGGCTAGAATGACTGAGGCTTAGGCCGTCCACCAAGACTAACGCTGTGTGGAGTTTAGTGTTTGTCGCCCCCCAGGTAGATAGACGACACGCTCAGAATAGGCATTCCAAAAGGGAGCACACACTAAATCACTCCGCATTTTGGTGTCATGGTGGGTATATTCCGGATAAAATACATACCGTCGATGGAAGCAATTAGTGGCATGGTGCCGTATATTATGTTGATTGTCATGTTATAGTGAAAAAATGGAATAGTGCAGACATGTTTCTATACTTGAATATCAAACATCAAATATTTGGAATCTACAACTAATTGGAGGCCCTTCGGAAGTACTCTTCCGTTTGGGGTGGGGGGGTGGGGGGGGCTCGGCCCTACCTGACGGGTTTTACGTGTCGGGTGGAAATTGGTGGACGCTATTCAAACCTGTTCTCCGAATTCTAGCCTGTATCGGTATCAAAGTACCATGATTTTTAAAAATTTTCCATCTTTTTTTTGATATAGAAATAGCTTCAAACTCACTAGGTGTCACGTGGGGTTGAAATTTTAACTATTCAAGGTCATGTTTACGCGTGTAAATTTCAATGGTAGCGTTTATTTGGTGGTGCTGCTCCCAAAACAAAACGAGATTGAACGGTTGGCCGTGTCAGTGATATTACCTCTTCACATACTATTCTGTTCATTTGTAACTATAAATAATCGTTTAAATACCACTTGTCAGTAACATAATCAGTGTGCATTTACTCGGGAACTCGACTGATTGCTATAGGCCCCCTCGCTCAGCTGTATTGGTAAGGGCCGCCACATACTTCCACTAGTCCGAAAAATTATACTGATGGTACTAGGTAGGAAGCATCATAAAAAAATACAAAATTTATCAACAAAATTCAAAATCATGTTTGTCGTGAGAAGATATATACATTTGTAGTAGTAGGAGAGTTTGCTTACTTAACTAGGGAACAAAACTATAATAACAGTTATAGTCAAAAATGTGGCCTTAACCACTTCTTATTCATCAGCACAGAAATGCCTTTCAAACTTGTACCACCCGCTGGCAACTGCACTGAACTATGGGCTCACTGAAAGCCTGGGCTGTGGTGTTTTTTGCCAAGATCATCCATAGTTTGGTCGGGCAAGAGTGAACAGGGATTCAATGACCTGAGTGTCAACACATGGTGGCCCATTTCTTTGGCTGTGTCAGTGAACAAGCCCAATTTACTAATTGCACCCCATAAGGGTGTTCAGTGGAATTTTAATAGATTTTCCCAACGTATTGAACCTAGCACACCACAAACACTACTCAGTTTGAAATCGACCTGCATGTCGCCAACCACAACGGCAAGGTATTCTGCTTGATTTCATATATGGGGTCATTTTAGAAAATAAAATCTACATGCAGCATGTTAGACTTTGTTCCCAAATCCGGCTGAAAATACAGAAAATAACATGCACAGAGGAAAATTCACATGCCACCGAGTCAATATTACATGCAACTGGTGCATTGTGCACCTGGGTAATCGAACCCTGCCAGTACTTTGTTTTGAGCACGAACACATTATCATTATGAAACCCTGCTTTCATGTTTAAGTAAACTTTTTGGTACCAGGAAGTGCTTTGATAAAGCACTTCGTTAGAAATGGTTGTTCTGCATACACACAGTTTCTTGAACACACATTTTTTGCCACGACAATACTTTACAGAATTGACAGTAATTCCTATTCATTAAGTTGAAACTGCTCATCTAGTCGTTAACCCATTGCAACTGTAAAGAACATTCCCATTTCACCTAGTCTACCTTTTACTTACAGGCTGAAGTGTAAACTTCGTCGAATTGGACGTTGTTGATATGCGACCTGTGAAGCTAACCTATCTCGAGTCGGGTTTTCGATTTACCACCCGGTGCAACACCGGCCCCGTGCCTGTAATATTGACTTTGTGCATGTGAATTTTCCGCTGTGCATGTTATTTCTGTATTTTCACCCTGATTTGGGAACAAGCTAACATGTGCATGTAGCATTTGTATTTCTAAATCGACCCCTGTCTCTAGTCAAATATATATGCCGATGTGGTATTATCCATCTAAAATCACATAGTTCAGCGCAGAATTTTGCAAAGACTACCTAGTCAATCGTTTTTAATAGAAAACAACACACGAAGTAGGTACGATCTTAGAAACTGGACCGTTTCCCGATTCGTCTACCACCCCCCTCCCCCCCTTAAAATGCATCCTTCGTGAGTAAGATCACGTTAAACAATCGTTTTTTTGTCTTAAACAGTTGAAAACATGAAATTAATAATTATTTGGAAATAATGAATTATTTGATCCGGCATGTTTTCTGACCGGAAACGGAAATTAGGATCACCTTTCATTCGCCTTATCCAATGTTAAAAGATGAATGTAATGATTAAAAGGATTAGCTCAGCGAACTAGACTTTTAATGTGTATTTGCCAGAAAAGGAACAAATGGCAAAGAAAAATGCAACAGTGCTTAAATCGCAGTGAGGCTTGCACAACTTTGCCATTGCAACCGTGTACAGTGAAAATTGAAATGTTCTAATAAACCCCCAGACTTCTCTCTAATAGACTTACTTCATAATCCCCCTATTTCTGCTGCTAAGCATAACTCCCTTATGTCTTTAACATTTGTCATTACCATATGTGGAGTTATGCAAACTACATGGAATACTGTCCCCTTTTTACCTACCTCACCTTTGTCGATCCTTCAAATCCCTCTAAAGAATGTAAACGATATATCCCGTTTTCACTATCAAACCAACGTGAATCCTATATATAGTATTAACATATGTAAAAAAACTTAAGAATTAAAATTCAAAATTTGATGAAAATTGCGACTACAATCATTGTCCTTGCATGAGAAAGGCTGTGCCTCCGACATGAGGGTTTCTACTGTTTTTCATACAATTTTTGATGATTCTATTCAAAGGTAATTTATTAATCTATGGAACATATATCCACTTGATTCTGAATTGCTTTGGTATTTTGGTTATCTGCAGATCTGCCAAGTTGGCTCTTAACTGGTCCTGCTCATCGCTGGTAAAGGGGAAAGGTATTCCATTGTGTTTTTGAAAGTTAAAAAAAAAAAAAAAAAAAAAAAAAAGACATAATGTGGAGTTACTGGTTCTGAGCAGAACTAAGATCACCCCCCCCAGCAGTTACGTTACTTCCGCTGATGCTGTTGACAAAAAACTGCGAAAGATCCCAAAAGATAACATGCTCGATGGCATGGATGGTAAATAGTCAGGTTTTGTTTTTTGGTTCATTTTTGTTAACTTTATGGTGAGTATGTCAAATAGTATCCAAATATTCTACGTCGAGGAGAAATAGGTCAATGTTATTACACACAAAATATTTCGTCATTTCCTTGTTCCAATCACACCTGTCGTAAATAGTGAGACTATTCTCAAATTCATAGGAGGTTCCAAATTACGTACATAAAAGAGTTCCTCTTTTCCCCCCATAACAGGGAAATAGTGTTTTGAACCCTAACCTCGGTTCAAAATGGACCAGGTTAGCCCATTTAAAGAGGCACGAATCGGTTCATACACATTACCACCTTGTAGGGAACTTTGGCGTGGATTTCCACGCAAGCATTTTAATACCCCTAAAGGCTAGTCCCAGCCCAATGTTAATCATCGACCCGACCCTAACAGTAATTCTAACCTAACTCTAAACCTAGGCCCCAAATCTAATACTAACCCAACCCTAATCAAAAATCTAACCCTAACCGATCGCTAACACAACCCTATCGTTAACCCGACTTTATCCTAACCCTAAACCTAATACTAACCCGAACTCTTATCACCAACTCTAACTTCTTATTCTAAATTCTAACCCCTAGCCTTATCCCAACATTATCCCCAACCGTGAGAAGGAGAGTGGGAGAGAAATGGACTATCGGATGCATTCGGGCGCCGCCCACATTCACGTCCATTTTTCGGTTTTGATGCGTTAAGGGGAGGGGGGGGGGGGGCGAAGCTTAGGCAACATTAAATCGCTTCCTAGAGTTTGTGGTTTGCAACCGATGCTTTGTTTCAAATAAATTGTTTTCAATTCCACCTCTTCGACCGCCATTATTATTTTCATTTAAAACTCTTAACACAATGGTCCACTAGTGGCATTGGGCAGACCACATAGCTTGCAATTGTCAAAAAGAGCGCATTTTCACGGCATTTTCTGCTGTGACTTTCCCCGTTCATACAAAAGGCCATTTTCAAAGGATGAATTATCTTAATAATAAGTGACACTTTTTTTAGAATGATATCAAGGTTTATGAAACGAAAGAAAACTAAAAAAAATGTAGGTTCAAAGGGAGGCACACCACTAAAAATCACTCCGCATTTTTGTGTAATGGTGGGTAGTTCCGGTAAAAACATACGGTCGATGTAAGCAAATTAGTGTGGCATGGTGCGTAGATATTGTGATTGTCAAATGTTAATATTTCACTGAATAGTGCAGACAATGTTTTATACTTGGGAAGATCAGAAAATAAATAAATTTGAATATCAAATAAATTGGCCTTCGGAAGTACTCCGTGCCCGGATATGGAGGATACGGCTACGGGTTTTTACGGTCGGTGTGGAAAAGTTGGTGGCGCTATTCAAAAGCCTGTATCTCGAATTCTATACTGTATCGGTATTCAAATTTACCATCTTTTTAAAAATTTTCATCTTTTTTTGATATAGCAATATCTTTCAAAACATCAATATTGAGTTCACGTGGGGGTTGAAATTTGCACTTATTTCAAGTCATCTTAGCGTGTTATTTCAATGGGGAGCGTATTTGGTGCGTGTGCGCAAAAAACAAACGAGATTGGGGATCCCCCCAGTTTGGCCGTGTCAGGTGATAATTACATCTTCACAATACTAGTTGTGTAATTTGTTAGTAGTAATATCTTGAAATACCACTTGTCAGGTAACAGAATCAGTTGTGCATTTACTCGGGAGACTCAGACTGATTGCTATAGGCCCCATCACTCAGCTGTAGTGGTATGCCGCCACATACTTCAACATTAGTGGCCGAAAGTATACTGTATGGTACTTAGGTAGGAACGATCAGAAAAAAATAAAAATTTATCAACAAAATTCAAAATCATGTTGGTGAGAAAGAATATATAATTTGTAGTAGTAGGAGAGGTTGCTTACTTAACTAGGACTCTAAATAACAAAGTTTATAGTTAAAAAAATGTGTCTTCTTAAACAGACTTATTTCGCACAGGATGAGTTCAAAAACTTGTGACCACAGCTGGCAACTGCAAGAATATGGGCTCACTGAAAGCTGGGCCTTGTATTTTGCCAAGATAATCAATAGTTTGGCGTTGCAAGAGTGAACAGGAATTCAATGACAAGGGAAGGGATTGTCAACAAACCCCCAATGGTTGGGGCCCTTCTTTGGCATGGTCAGTGAACCGAGCACAATACTAAATTGCACCCATAAGGGGTTTAAGGGAATTAATATATTTTTACCAGGAAATTATGGAACCTAGCAACACACAAAAAAATACTCAAGTTGAATAGACCTGAATGTCGCCACCAACGGCAAGGTGTCTGCTTGTTCCTATATGGGTCGATTTAGAAAATAAAATCTACATGCACATGTTAGCTTTTTTCCCAAATAAGGGCTGAAAATACAGAAAATAACATGCACAGAGGAAAATTCACATGCACAGAGTCAATATTACATGCACTGGTGCATGTGTGCACCTGGGTAAATCGAACCCTGCCAGTATGCTTTGTTTTGAGGCACGAAACACATGATAATTATGACCAGGCTTCATTTAAGTAAACTTTGGTACACATAGAAGTGCTTTGATAAAGCACTTCTTTTGAAATGTTGTTTGCATACACACAGTTTTCTTGAACACAATTTTTGCCAACTACAATACATGTACATGAATTGACAGTAAATTTCCTATATCATTTATTTTGAAACGTGCTAAATATAGTCGTTACCCAGTGCACGGTAGAAATTCCCATTTCAACCTAGTCTAGCCTTTACTACAGGCTGTAAGTGTAAACTTCGTCAATTGACGTGGTTGATATGCAGCCTGTCGGAGAGACTAAACCTAGTCTCGAGTCAGGGTTCGATTTACCCAGGTGCACACATGCACCAGTGCATGTAATATTGACTCTGTGCATGTGAATTTTCCTCTGTGCATGTTATTTTTCTGTATTTTCAGCCCTGATTTGGGAAAAAAGCTAACATGTGCATGTAGATTTTATTTTCTAAATCGACCCCTGTCTCGAGTCAATTATATATGCCGTGTGGTATATATCCATTTAAATCATAGTTCACGCAGCATTTTGCAAAGACTACCTAGTCAATCGATGGTTTAATAGAAAACACACACGGAAGTAGGTACGATCTTAGAAAATGGACGTTTCCGATTCTTCTACCCCCCTCCCCCCACTTAAAATGCATCATTCGTGAGTAAGATCACGTTAAAACAATCGTTTTTGTCTTAAACAGTTGGAAAACATGAAATAATGAATTATTTGGAAATAATGAATTATTTGATCGGCATTTCTTTCTGACCGGAAACGGGAAATTGGGAATCAACTTTCATTAGCCTATATCCAAATGTTAAAAGATGAATGTAAGATGAAAAGGTTAGGCTCAGCAGAACTAGACCTTTTATGTGTATTTGCCAGAAAGGAACAAAATGGAAAAAAAAATGCAACAGTGCTAAATCGCAGTGAGGCTTGCACAACTTGCCATTGCAACCGTGTACATGAAATTGAAATTTCTTAAACCACCAAGTACTTCTCTAATAATAGACTATACTTCATAGATCACCCTAGTTCTGCTAAGCATAACTCCACATTATGTCTTTAACATGTTGTCATTAACAGATGTGGAGTTATGCAAAACTACATGGAATACCTTTCCCCTGTTACCTACCTCAACTTTGTCGATCTCAAAATCCCTCTAAATGTACGATATATCCCTGTTTTCACTATCAAACACAACTTGAGATCCTATATAATGCGATGACATATGTGAAAAAACTTAAGAATTAGAAATTAAAAATTTTGAAGAAAATTGCGACTACAATCATTTCTGCATGAGAAAGGCTGTTTCTCCGGAAAATGATGGATTTCTACTGTTTTTAGACAGATTTTTGAGGATTAACTATTTCAAAAGGTAATTTATTAATCTATGGAACATATATCAACTTGATTCTGAATTGCTTTTGGTATTTTGTTCATCTGCAGTCTGCAAAGTTGGCTCTTTGAAATGGCCTGCTCATGCTGGTAACAGGGGAAAGGTATTCCATGTGTTTTTGAATAACTCCACATCCGTTAATGACAACATGTTAAAGACATAATGTGGAGTTATGCTTAGCAGAACTAAGATCACCCCAGAGGTACGTTACTTCCGCTGATGCTGTTGACAAAAAACTGCGAAAAGATCACAAAAGATAACATGCTCGGATGCATGGATGGTAAATAGTCAGGTTTTGTTTTGTTGCATTTTTTATACTTTATGGTGAGTATGTCAAATAGTATACAAATATTACATAATTAGAGGAGAAATAGGGTACAAATGTTATATAAACACAAAAATATTTCTGTCATTTAATTGTTCCCATATCACCTGTCGTAAAATATTTGAGACTAGTTTCTCAAAATTCATAGGAGGGTAAAAAGTTACCGTACCATAAAAAGTTACTCTTTCCCCATAACAGGGAAATAGTTGGTTTTATGGGATCTTTTTTCCCTGCATTGGTATCTTGTAACGCCCATGCTTCACGGTGATTGATCTGACCTGATCAGCTACTCGACCTTTGACACAGCATTGATCATATCTTCAAGGAGGATTAAAATGATATCATCTGCTGTTTCATTTCTCACTCAAAATGGAGAATTTGGCTTTCAGCCGGTTGTTGAAGAATCACTGACTGTAGCAATTACTTGATGCCGTAGTACTGTAAAAAAATCAAATGTCTAGTTCGAGAAATTTGTGAGAGTGAGCCAAATTCACGATCAAGTTGTAGTCCTGCTAAGGTTGTGATTGTGACTGGTTCAAATGGTGGAAAGAATTTTGTATTGTGCCACCACCCAATGAATTTGGCAGCCTCAACGGAATAAACTATATGTGGTGTGATCAAGCAAAATGAGTCTAAAGTCGGTCAGATTCAAATTTTACTTTTCCATGTAACTGTATGCACCATTTAAAAGGCTATATTTTGCAGAAAACCCCATTGAAATTGACCGATTGACAACAGATATAATCAGTTGAAGGGTGGCAAAAACAATAGGAAACATAGATTTTTCATATTTGTTTGGCTATATCTCAAAATCATATTTGCGACTTCCGACTCATTTTGCTTGATCACATATCACATATGTTGACGGATGTGGTGACAGAATACTAAATTCATCGCTAAATGGTACAATAGGAAAAATAACCCTATTTTTTCTTTGCAGAAGCACAAGTAATAATTTTTCTTGTCTACTGGCCAATTTAAAAGTACATCTTTTTTATTTACATTGAGAACAGGTCCAGCAATGGAAATAATTTCACTGCTAATGCCATTGGTCCGTTGGGGTATATTTTCATGAAAACTAGTATAATTTGACCAAAATCTAGTCCCCTTAGGGTCACTTTCACAACCCCTGGAATGAGCATGGGTACCAAAACCCTAAGACCGCCCCCCCCCCCCCGACAATGGGAGATTATGGAATCAGCTTGAAATCAGTGGTGGATTTAAGAGTCAGCAGTGTCAGCAGCTGCTGACAGGGCCCCCCCCCCCCCCCGAAATTTGCCTCAGGCCCTCAGAAACCTCCATAGTCACATAATAAAGTGCGACATTGCGCCGCTTCGCAATAGCTAAAGGGCTTCACCATATTACTGCTGAGAGGGCCCTTTTCCTTAAATCCACCACTGGCTTGAAATGGCAAGGTTAATTCATGTACTTAAGCAGCTATTCTAAACCAAAAAGCCATCAAATTTACTCAGTTTCAGAAATCTATAGTTCAAGATGGCTGCTGTACAACTCGCTAATTTACAAGAGGATCCATGTCCCGTATGTTGACGACATGGCTGTATGGGTCTTGAACAATGTAGAAAACCGCTTCAATAGGAACAGCGTTAGACAACTTGCAGAGGCCTTGGATCAAGTTGAAAGGTTTGTGCACATGAAAAAAATAATGAGTAGTTGTAACTTCTGTATAGGTTATAAAAAAAGGGGCATTTGGTGATCCACAACCTCGTCCCCCGGAGGTACCTAAAAAAAGTTTGTTATATATCTGTTAACGTTACCCTTAGTATCCATGTGTTGTACGGGGGTACCTATCTTACTGCAAATTAATAAGCCCCTAGCCAAAAGAAAAAGTATCGGCACAGTTCCCAGAACTATACGGGATAGTTTTCCGTTATATATTTGCTGTGTATATCTGAAGGTAACCAAAAGTATCCACTAGCTGGTACTTATTAGGATATATTCCATTAGCTACCCGCTAGTGGATACTATTCAGATACTAGGTACCTGAGTGTTAGCCACAAGCAAATGCTACAATGTAGGTATGACATGTTCCATGTGGTATCCACTAGTATCTGAAAGGTACCCACTAGCGGATACCTTTCAAATACCTAATATCTGAAAGGTATCCACTAGTGGGTACCTTTCAGATACTACATCTGCAAGAGTAACACAATCAAATGCTAAGCATATCACATGATCCACCAGTGGATACTATTCGGATACTTGGTATCTGAAGAGTATCCAGAAGAGGCCTTGAACAAGGAATATGATTGGTCATCTCTTTACTTCCTGTAACTTGATATACCAAGTTCAAAGTTCAACCAAATTCAGAGCTAGTACAACTACTGCCATGTACCACTAGTAGTCTTCTGCAGTTCAGTGTGAATACACATGCATGTAGTGACTGCATGCCACTGCACTGTTGTTATCTGAATTCTTCATCCCATGGATGTTCTTCTACATGGATTCTGTATGGGGACATGCTAGCTTTTAGTCCCAGCAGTGACTCTTCTATACTCTTCTCTTATAGAGTCACAAACTCTGGCATTGACATTGGATGTACATGAAATTGGCTGTAGAATTGTTAATGCTAATTATTCCAAATTTGTTCAGCGGTTTGCGAAGCTTACCTGGAATAATCTTTCATGTTTTTAATGTCCTAAAGCAGCGTAAAAATGATGAAATTGATGAGAAAATAATTACCAACGTAAACGGCCTCCATTTTAATGAAATACGGTCAATTGCAGGTCACATGAGGTCAACTTTTTCAGCCGCGGCCGACGGCATTGGTCTTAATTTAGTAATATGATGGTCAATGTGTGTAGCAACTGTGTGTGTTGCTGCCTTGCTGAGTTTCATATTGAAAAGAATCAGAGCACATTTTAATTTATTTTGTTGGTGTGGTGTTGTCATCTGATTCAAAAATATTGCGCCAAAATTATGATTTAACATTTTATCTGAGAAATAAATCTTGCAATCGCGATATCAACAATGATTGCCAGTTACCTGGACACAACCATGACCAACCCCGGCTGAGAGTTCCTTTAGCAAGGAGGATTCAGTTCTGGAGATGACATTCGGAATCAATGGTGGGCTCGGGACCGTTAAGGAGGCGCGATACATAACTAAATAATTCGGACAACTGGAGGGACAATCCCTGGTGATAACAATGCCCCGCCAGCGTGTTTTAGGAGATATATGGCAGAGAACTTAAAAATTGGGTCATATGAAAGCTGCATGCATGAAATCCTCTTAATATTTTTACAAAAAAATTCGAAATTACACCAAACTGCATGATTTTTTGCTCCATAGAAGATGTATATGAGTGGTAGCGAAAAATCTAACCTCGATTTATGAAAATAAACAAAACAAAACAAAAGAAAAAAACATAAAGGGAGCTAAATATTGATACTAAAAACTCACATCTGAAATGTAAATAACGGAAATAGGAGCATTTGAAGAATAAAGTATTAACATTATAAAAAGTTACGTGCCTCATCCCCTTAAAGGTCGGACGTAACTTCATTGGGCGGCGCTATTACATAGTCGAGTTTTGCACTGCGAAGTTCATTACGGTCTTCATTTGTGCACGACAGCACGATAGCGTATCACAACTCCATATAAGAGGTTATTTTCTACAGGCAGAACCCTAATTTCTTTGGAATGCGTTAAACTTCGTATTTTTCCATAGCTACTTTGTAAGGAAAAGGAGCAAAAGACGACAGGCACAACATTGTGTCAAAACTGCGTGACTTATTCCCTGGTTTGACCATAAGGCTCTGGGTGTTTTGACCTCAACTTCCTTTTTAAATACAAGCTAAACCTTTTGGTTTTAAACTAATCATGAAGATTTCTATTCAATTAAGATCGTAAAGCAGCCGACACCATCATCATATTAAATGCCCTTAGAAGGGTGAGCTGAGCAACGGGGGGACCATTAAGTTACGGGTATTGAAAAAATTAGGAGCACAATTGAACACGATAAGTTGTCAATTTCACTTAGCGTGGAAGTCATCAAGTCTCTGGTCCTTATATGCCGAGTGTATAAGGTACCTATTGTGGGACTAGCTAGCTTTATAGCTAGCTAGCTGCTGCTTTTATGATCTAACATGACAGGTTGTTGTGCACACAAAAGAAACCCATAAAATTTGTCAACTAAAGCTTCCTGCATGCCCCATATAGTGCAGGCCATATGAATTATACATGTAGCTCATTGTTGATCAAATTGATGCAGCATGTTTATAATAACTCTTAATTTGCAGTTGGCTATATTTATTGAAGCAAGGCATGCATTCGAAGTAGAACCCCTACTTGTTTTGAATAGTATTTGACTGAATCAGTGTGTTTTAAGCTACAATGCACTATACTTCATGTTCTTTCCATGGATTAGTGTTCAATTGTGAAGTGATGAACTTAAATGTATTAAACTGCAACTACTGTATCCTCTTTAGTGGTGCTCCTACATAACAGAAGGAAATTTCAACTACAAGAACAACAATGGCCGCCCTTTTGGGGCGTTTTGGCGGGAAACTGACAAAGACCACTGGAACAAGGTGCTATCGGGATAGTATCGGATACTATAGTAGCGGGATAGTATCGGATACTATAGTAGCGGGATAGTATCCGATACTAGCTACCCGTAGAATAGTGGATACTGTTCTGATACTATCCCAGAGCCATGACCATATATGGACAAAAAATTTGCATGTGAAAACTATCCCGATACTGTTCCGGTAGTATATCCGATACTATCCCGCTACTAGTAGCGGGATAGTATCGGATACTAGTAGCGGGATAGTATCGGATACTAGTAGCGGGATAGTATCGGATACTAGTAGCGGGATAGTATCTGATACTAGTAGCGGGATAGTATCCGATACTAGCTACCCGTAGAATAGCGGATATTGTTTCCGATACTATCCCAGAGCCATGACCATATATGGACAAAAAATTTGCATGTGAAAACTATCCCGATACTGTTCCGGTAGCATATCGGATACTATCCCGATACCTGTCTATATTTTGCTATGTATCAGTCCCATCTGTAATGGGTGTTTCCATAAGGTGACACCCTTCTTTCTGACACCCTTCTTTCTGACACCCTTATGAAGGGGATTTATGTGGTTTATTCCGTGAAGGTTTCCGAATTCATTAGGGTGAAATTCACAATTTTGTATTTTCTATCCCAAATAAAAACTGACAAAAAAAAAATTTAGCACGTAGCCTATGGCACCATGATTTTTGCACTGAAGTAAAGCTTCCTATCAACAATATTTGCCATCTGAAAGGATTGAGCTGAGAATTATTTCTTTGGTACAAAAATTGTGAAATTTCTAATTTTCATATAGGAGCAAATAGGAAATTCAGCCCCTGGTTGTGAGCCCCCAGGAGGTAAGCCCAGGGTCAAGTGGGTGTGTGATTTTGTAATTACTCCTTGGTGGTCTGTTGTGCATGCTTGATCCAGGGGGTAGGACACGATCTGTTCAATTTGGGCATTGGGGATTTCCAAACGGTAATTTGTGGAACTGCTATGTGTGTTTACTATGGCAGTCTTTGTCTCAGTGACATTACAAAATCAGCTCCTAAACCTTTGTTCAAAAGATCTTCATATTGATAATTTAGACAAAAATATTGACGTCAAAATCGGTTGAGGTTAATGGTCGCTGTAAAATGGTGCAATTTCCAATAACGGTCATTTAAGATTTAAATATTCGTGACCAGCTACAGCCTTTAGTCAAGTCTTTGTCCGATGTGTGTAAGAGCGCCCTCCTACCGTGTACCGTTAAGTCTTTGATAAAGACAAGCAATCAGGTTACGCCAGATGTTGGTGCCGATTTGAATTCACCGTTGCTGTTAATTTGGCATGTCCTACCCCACTGCTTGATCCTACTATAGTCGGTGGATTTAATTCTCGGACAGAATCGAACAGGCGCCAGCGTAAGGTGCATTATGTGGGATAACAACGCGATGCGTAATTGATCAAAGCATGCGCCGAATCACTGCGTGTCTGCCGATGCTTACACAGGGTGTGCGTGCGAACTGTCCGACAAATAAATCCACCAACTATACTATAGTCTACTAGAAATACATCATGGTCAGGGCTACATGTATGCCTGAGTAACTGACTAAACTTGCCATAGAACAGAGTCCAGGTGATTTGAGACATCAAATTAGGTACTCGATACATAATTTATGTGCGGGGCAATACTTGTTCGAGAACTACCTTGTTTTGAAATTTAAAAAAGAATTTAAATCTTTGGTGCTCTGAGTGATTATAATAATTGCCTGCAGGGCAAAAAATATCCTCTCGAGGAGGGGATGGAAGGGTAGGAGAAGGGAAGGGACAAGGGGAGAAGGAGGGGCATAGGATGGTCATGGCAGCAATAGCATTAGTGGTGCTGTTTAAAGTGCTTTGCACAGCCAGATTCTTCATGGAAGGTGCTTCATAGCTATACCTAGTCAACAACAGATTACCATACCCATCAGACATATACTCGCAGGCCAGGATCAGTGGCGCATCGAGCCAGTCGATTCAGAGGGGGCAAAATTTCCAAGTCGTCCTGCCAGAGGGGGCAAAATGTGTAAGTCGTCCCGGTGATTTGCTCCAAATAAGTCTGAACTTGACGAAATGCATGTGTAGCCCAATTTACTTTAATTTTGCCCAAAGTTAGGATGAAATTGGTCGAAATTCCCAGAAAAAGAGGAATGAAAATGCATATTTTGGTCCATATCGTCCCGCATTTTCAAGCCAAAGGAGACAACTTGCCAATCCCGGGCGATACGCCACTGGTCAGGATTCAGTGTTTTTTGCTGTATGGATAGTGTACACACAGCGGCTGTCTGCATCTTTGCGGAGTAGGACATGGCATGGTAAAGTGACAGGAGGAGATTTTTTAGGATACAATTCTCTCAAATTTCACTGGATCGGTTGTAGAACCACCTACCGAGAACGTTTTGAAGGTATATTGGACAAACAGGTACAAAAGAAAACCGCAAACCTTGTTTTGAACTTGCCTCCCCATAGACAACAATGCTTTGACTTTCTGTCGTGCATGACAGAAAGTTCTAAATCATCATCTTATTACATAAAGACGGCGTATCGGCTTATTACTTCAGGGTGATCTAATACAGAGGTAAGCATTACAAATATGTAAAAAAACGGGGTTCAAGAAAAATTGGAGGCGCTTCTTTCTGGAAATCTAATGTCTCTATGTACCCACACCGGCTGTCAGCGCATATGCAGTATTTCTCTTGGCCAATTTAGTTTTTAGATATTTATAGTATATATTGCCTTTTTGTGCATATTTTGGGAGGGATTTTGATGCCTGATTCAAATTTCTTAATGATTACAAAAATGATAAAAATGCTAAACAGAGAACGAGTGTATAGAGCCCTCAATTTGACTACTATCAAGATGGCGGCTTTTATTCAATCATATACTTTCATCACATGATGAGAGTTTCTGCAGAAAAATCCTTTCCAGCATATTAGATAATAACCTGCCGCCTACATAAAGTGTTTAGCTTTGGTCAAGTGGAAAAGAGGCAGGACTTTTGATCATTAGACTGTTAAAATTGTGAGTTCTGTCACTGTAGTCAACGTTTCTGTGTCCCTGGGTAAGATACTTAATCTCAGTGCCTTGTTGACCCAAGCAAATCTGGGGGAGCTGGTTATGGT